>JABBWB010000281.1:0-56180 GCA_016628085.1 Suillus occidentalis
AGGTCGGGTGGCCCGTATGATACGGAATTTGTCACTGAAGGGGCTCGGGACAGATACTGGCGGCGGGAATTTTTTTGGCAATTAGGGCCAACATTCGTTGCTCCTAACTACTTCACTGCACTAGCACCAGCAACCAGCACCCAGCTCCATCCGCATCAGAATCTTTGTCACCAAGTCCTTGGTAGGATGTCCAAATTCAATCAATGGCTCAAAACTAACAAGAAGAATTGTTTCATATTAAATCAAAGTCTACAACCATGGGGCATCTTGAACCTACTGCTACTATCAGAACCGGAGATCCTGACCCATTGTTCTATGATGGGGATTCAGATTCTGGAACTGAAAACCTGGAGACAGATCTTGAATTTTTCACTCACAGGGCTCCGGCCGGAGTGATTGCAGTCAAAGTCAACCAAAAGATTCATGAAGCAGATATTGAGCGATTTCTGCACTTTGGATTTGATGAACAGCTCTACCGCCTTGCGAATCGCTCAGGATTTCAGGTAGAGTTAATTCAAGACATCTATAAACAGGTCCGCAGCTACAAACAGTTGAAGCACGTTGTCAAGGCTATGCGTGCCTCTGCCATGAATCGTGCTAAAGCAGAAATCGAAGCGCAAGAGAGGGAGGATGTCGAATACTGAGGCAGGGATCCTACTATGTAGTCAGAAGTGAAAGTCTGCGGGCGGTTTGATGTTTTTGCACACTTTTGAATTCATTTAAATTTATGCATTGTCTTTTTCGGTTATCTTACCTGCGATCCCTGCGCTCGATTGAAGTGTTCGTGGGTATGACTGAAATTTAATCTACTCGGGCGTGCAGCGGGTTCCTCATAAACTTTTTCATCATTCTTGCTCATCCGAATCGTGCGCGTGCTCTCTCATTAATCCGAACTTGCATCTCAATGCAATATTTCAGACCTGGTCACGCCATCTCAGTGATGTATACATCCCAAGTTAATGCTATGTTGTCGAGAGCACCGGCGCACTTGGCCTAGTACGTTCCTGGTTCTAGTCGGCATTGAAAGGGAGTAGCACCTGCTTTCCACTGGACTCACGAATGGTAGCAATGAACAAGGCGAAAATGCAGCATACACTATCGGAGACTGGGTGGAACGAATGCTGCTACTAGTCCAACCTTTTGTGGCGTCATCAAGGCGTCATTCACTGGGCCGCTCATTCGTGTTGCAAGACAAGCCACCATATCATTATCCTCCTGGTGTGAAGACTGCCATCCTCAGCGCACCGACATCCATGCTTGAGAGAATTGCTGGTCATGCATGTTAAACCTTTCTTTCCTCAACTTCAGCGCACGTTTGCACCGCTAAGTGTGGTAGTCAGCGACACGTCCCCCGCCGTTACTACACGAACTCGTGCAGCAGATGCTTTGGGTATTCTCATGCACAGCCCGCCACAGAGCTTATTATTGGTGCGACTCGGAAATCTAGTGATTGTCCTTCACATTATCGAAGTTCGAACATGGTAAAGAGTTCGACTACTATCAACTAGTATTACCTCTCTCGCTGCCAAAAAAGCTTCAAGGACTCATACTCACTCGTCCTTCTAATTTACTCAATGAATGAAGACCACCCTCCTCAGAAGAAGCGTTTATTGAAGCGAACTCGCTCAAACCTTCATTTGGCAGCAGAGACCCACCTTCAGCAGCCAACGGCCGCCATATCAATGCTTCCGAGATAAAGGCCTCCAGATGAGGAAGGGATGGTCCGTTGGTGAAGATCGGTGCTTTGGTAAAAATGATTGAATTTACAGAATTGCGATGCAAAAAAAAACCCGGGCCACCTCGCTTCCTTCCAATGACTTCATCAAGCTCGTCCTAGACTCTAGTTTGCTTGACAGGAAAATGTGCAGTCGCCATTAAGCTGTACATATCGCCATGGCAGTCTGCCACCTTATATCAATGTACATAATCGGAAAAAGAAAGAAAAATGCCCTACCATTTCGATTCCAGCTCCAAAAAAGCGCCAGCCAGATACGCTATCTCGATCTCTGTTAAGCCATACAGATGCTCATTCTCTAGAGCATATTTTGCAAACGAAGGGCCGACGTTCTCATTGCTGTGGAACAACTGAAGCATCACGTAAAGATAAGCAACGCAACACGTACCATTTGCAGTTTCACTGGTTCAGTTGGCCTGTGTAGAGTCGCCTGGTCCTCTCTAATTCATCCTTTAACTTTGGCGCACACCCAGGAAGGTATTTGAGCCAAGGTATCGAATCCATCAAGTAATGACTATGGCGCGGATTGTACGAAATCTCCTGAGGAGCTGGCGAGCCTCTGTAATTTCGGGGTCGGTTGCTGACGTCGGCGTGGTCTCCTCATATGCAACTTTCAAGATCGTCGCTGCGGCATAACCTTCAAGAACCCGTAAGTAGCATATTATCAGACTGCAGAACTGCATGAAGGAAATCGCTTACATTGTTGCAAGGTTCTGAAAGTCGTTTGGATCGTCAAGAAGGTTGAGGATAATGTTTTTCGCTTGTGGCATCAGAGGCTGATGAACAAAAGATAGCGCATCAGAGTGTCCAGCTGAGGACGGACTTGGAAGAAGGTTTGAGAACAAACGTGACTCGTACTACCGTGTCCGAGACTGCGAGTCATGCAAAGCCTAGGCGCATATGCGGATTTAATCGCAAACACATCTCTGTTTCTTGTTTCATTGTGTCAAGAGTTCGAGTTGGTGCAGAATCACCGTGACAACTGATGTAGATTGGGCCTTCCAAGACACCTAGTGCAATTTCTTGATGGTGATCATGGATCAATAAAGTCGAGCGTTGTTCGTTCCCAAAGAATGTCATCGATACTCTACGGAGGTTGGGTGTGATACTCTTGATGATGATCCTCGGGCGAAATTAAATTAAAACAAACGAGACTTGCAAAGATGACTGATCACGTGATTTTGTGGCCCGTTTGGACCCCCAGCTTTTGAAAGCTGGGGGTCCAAACGGGCCACAAAATCACGTGATCCGCTTTGGGCAATTGGGCACACTGATTCGACTCAGATCCGCAACTTGCATTCACCTACATCAGTTGGCCCTGTCGATTTAGCGGCAGGCGCGGCAATTTTCATGTTCTGAAATTGATGGCTTCGGCACCATAGATCCGGATTTGAGGGATTCAGAGTCCAAGATATCTCTGGAGACTCCGTTCGACCGCTGGAACTTGGAGAGCTGGGGTGAGTACGCCTTCCATAAGCTCATGCACAACTTCTGGGACCACGTTACTCGTGATGTAGCCATACACGTCCGATGTACAGGTAAGGGTTCGGACATCATTGTGACTTGCCATGCACTATTTATGCCTTTTCAGAAGAAACACTGGAGCTCAACAGCATGACTTATGCAAAGGGCGCCGGACTAGATACCAGGAATCAATGGCTTGAAGGGACGCGCACGGAAATCATTCTCCAGATCACGGGATGGATCGACAGCACTGGAGACAATGTTCCACGTGTGCTTTGGCTATCTGGCCCCGTTGGCAAGGGAAAATCAGCCATTGCCCACACCATCGCAAAGTCGTTCGAAGACAAGGCAGGGCTTGGTTCACGTTACTCTTTTGACCATCAGCGAGAAGCAGATCGTTTCCATGAAAAGGTTTTTTCCGCGATCGCGCACGACCTGGCTGACTGACCCAAAGATGAGGCGGGCATTAGCAGATGCAGTCAAAACTGCGAGTTCGCTCAAAAGGACAGCGAATATCGCCCAGCAGTGGCAGGAGCTTCCTATCGAACCACTGGCGAAGTCATCTAGGTCAACCGGGGAATCCATCGTCATCGCGATCAATGAGCATCCCATGACGACCGCAGTTCGACCCCCTTTCTCCTGAATCGTGACAGTGGATGGACGGTGGGACCCAAGATCGGCTGTTATTCTGGGCACCACCCGCTTCTCGCCACACATTCTATAACTCTGCAACTGCATTGGTGATACCCAAAGGATATCCTGAGCTTGATGTGAGCCGCTTGGTACATGGACAACGCTGGCAACAGTGCCGAAAGTAGTCAGTCTCTTCAAAGCCCTTCCGTCCCTCACACTCACTATATCAACACTTATAGATTTCACCAGTATTGGGACAGTCGTATTTGAGCGATTTTTTGTGGAGATTTCAGATATATTTTGAATTTAAATGCGACGTGTACAGTGTATCATACTTTGTATTCGATGTATTCTATACCCAGCTTCCAGCCCGAGTTCAGTGTTGTCTGAGCGGACGATCATTGAAGAGCTGACCAGTGTGTCACTTATGATGCATGATGTTCGTGCTGATTTGTGAGAGCACGTAATGACGGATGAGGCATGCCAATTTCACCAGAGGTGCGGTTGCGTGTATGCTGTGGACTGTCATCAAGTGCACAGCATTGGTGCTTCCTCACGGCGGACCGAGAAGTTGGACAGAAGGATATCATTGTTGCGGTCATCTGGGGTCATTCAAAGTGGTTGAGAAAAAACAGGGTGAAACGAAATGTGTTCATAGTATTCACTGCAGTACAACATGTAAACACGGTATCCACGACGAAGGCGGTGAGAACGAGAGCAATATGGAAATGATGCGTGTAAGCTTGAACTGTGAGGCACGAAAAACAGCTAGAGGGGGGGAAAGTACCGGGAAAGAGGAGCATAATGGGTGCAATAGGTGTCCATACACTTCTGGAATTCAATCTGGCTCGCACTCTTTCAGCACAGAGCCGAAGGCTTTCAAAATTGCCAAGGTGCATGTGAACGGGGATGAAGGTTAGCAGCACGCTTCGAGCGATTTCATAATGTCGAAATTGCTGGGGGTGAATTTGGACTCTTTGGAAACTTCCACGCGAGCTGCTTATAGAATCAGTACTCATAACAGGATAGCATGTACTGAGCACACCTTGCACCGCAAATGTCAATTGTCAGTGGACGAAATCGAGTGGTAGACACCCTCCGACTCCACGTCTAGCCTGTGTGATGATGCTAATTCTCGTCGAAAGTGCAGACGGCTGCCTTCTCACAGGTGTTGGCTAATATCAGATAAGTGGCGCCAGTAAATCGAACAAAAAAAATTAATGCAGCGTCTGAACATACAGCTCGTGCATTGCACCTGCAACGCCCTTCCGCACGACTTGGAAGCTGTGTACACTAACCAAGCTCCACCCCACCAACTTTTAACTGCAATCTTGATCGGAAAGGAGATATCACTGTCGCATTCGTGATGAGAGGGACTGCTGTGCGCCCGCGCTCCGACGAGGTATGTGTTAGCATCATGTTCAAAGCCCTCAAAAGCATTGATGCAAGATTTGCATTGAATTCATGCCGACCTGTAAATGAGAATGTCACAACAAAATCGCGTCAGATAGTGAAATTCTCGCCTTCTGACTTGGGTTGTTGCCATCTCGGCGTTTACGATCCTGCAATACATGTTAGATTCCCCGTTATACAAAAATCACCAAAGAACGCACCATTGTTCCCATGGCACTTCTCCCTCACCGACGTATACCTGAAACCAGGACTTCTTTGCCTTTTTCTCCGGAGATGTCACAATCATCTGAATGAAGAACGAGATGAATGGAGATTATGCAGCGTAGACAGAAAAAACACTCACTTGACCACGCTGGTTCGCTCCGCTTTCGATGCCCTTCCAAAAGATATCCACTTTCTCGGTCACGAATGACTCCATCTCAGAATCCGAAACAGGCGGCTGTAGCGCAGACTTGGTGCTCCTGGTTGAGTAGTATGGGAGCTAGAAACTCACCGTGGTGACATCAAGCACCTCGAATGTCTGAGGTTTTACAGCGCCAAACAGCCTATGGAAAAGTATTAAGTGAAACATTGTGGTGGGAACTTCTTTGGCGCCGTGCAGGTCAAGAATCCGGGCTAGCATCGCATCAGAGGTTTTGACGATCATGAGAAATCAAGCGAGTACGCACAACATCGATTGTCGCAGCGACCTGTCGCTCCACAAGCACCTTGTCATCCTCCGCCTCAGATATCGGACTATCATCGCATCATAATGGTGCTAAGCATCGAATCTTTACTTTGCATTGTGATTCAGAATCAAGATGTTAGTAAAAAAAATTGAAAAAACGATAAGGCAACCCACTGCCAGCCCAGCAAGGCAAGCTTTAACTTGTTGGGGCAGGCGCCAGCAAGTGAATCGTGATGGGCTGAGCCGATTGATTACATAAGTGGAGAAAATGTCGAAGCTCCTTCAAGGGCCAAGGGTCCTTGGAAAATACTAGTAATCCATACTCAATTGCTTTGATTCGGGCTTGAGTCACTTGAAGGCTGGTGCTCAAGGGTATTTAGCTCGTACCAAAGGTCGCCCCACTTCTCCCAACCTACTGTGCAACGAATCAAGAATCAAGATGATCTCCAGTTACTCAGGCTTCCGGTGGGGTAAGTCGACGCCGATTGAATTTCAGAGGGGTAAAATGTACGAAGCAAACGTGGTGATAGGAAGGAAAATAGCAGGGTAAAGCGTGTGCGTAGCAACGAAGGGATGTAGCCATATGCCAATCCTATAGAATGGAGTATGAGACAGTTGTAGTAGCTGGGGGTTGGATGCATGCGGAACGATGCTTAACAAATAGTATGGAAAAATAGCGAACTGATGAGCAAGGGATAGAGGCTGACAGAACTTACATGTCGCTGCTCGACAACCGCGACTCTGCTATTTGTGCGTTCCAGGGCGACTGTGGTCGTGTCAAATTCAGGACGGGAAATGATTTCTTGATCTAAATAGAAGAGTCAGCGTGCAACGGCAAAAGGTATAGCAATGAAGCGAAAAGAAAGGAGTGGAGCAAGGAAGGTACCAGCCCAACTCACCCCGACAGTGGACACTAGCTGCGATCAAAAAGATTCGCCAGGTTTGATTCATTCGATAGTCGGAGTCTGAGATCAGTGCTGCGCATGACAAATCTCGAAGAGCACTATACGGTGTGTTGTTTGTTTGTGTTGGTATTTTGCAATTGTACCGTGCTGATTGAGGTTCAGCCGTCCAGGGTACAGGACTTGCAGTGCCAGGTTGCACTATATAGTAGGGCCGAGTACTCGGCCTCCTGCGCAAGTCGTCCATACGCGCCTCCACCTGTTCGACGCTGCGTTTGGAAGCATCAAAAGCGCTAGACGACCGTCGAAGCTCAGCGTTCTGAGACAGCCACGCATTTGGGTGAATTCGGCCTCCAGCGCGTGGGCCTCTGCGGTTTTGACCGCTTGGTCCTGCGCACATGTGAATGTGTGAAGAATATGGGTGAGATGCGCCATAGCAGCTTCGGGAAGAGGGTATGGATCTGGAACTTTTACAAGAACCTTGTACACGTTGCCGCTTCGTAAGGTTGACGGTTTCTGTCTGGAGTTAGGAATTGATAGCAGGTCACTGAGAAGCGGATATGCGGGCCTTTGAGCAGGCCTTCGAACGAATTCGGTTTCTCGTCATTTGGGATCTTCTTGAACTCTGCAGAATGTTAAGAATAGCTAAAAGTCAGAGAACGGTACGCGAACCTCTTCTGAGGTCAGTGAGCTGCTTGTGGCCCAGTGCAGATTCCTTGTGGCCATCAAAGATATTGGTACCTTAGATGTCTAGCGTCTTTTCCAGCTCTTGCAGCTGGATGTGCTATATACTTGTTCAAGTTAGGCCGTGTCGCAAATATGGTTGGATTTGCGTACCTTCGTTTGACGACGCCATGATCCTATTGCGTGGCTAGTTGTCAGATTTGCAGAGATTGATCTTCAGTAGACTGATTGAATGTGTTACAAAGGCAAAAACTCGACCGTTTGAACTCTCCTGCCAAGGCCGCGCCGGTGCCACCTTAAACAGAAAGTTCGTCGAGTGGTAAACTGAAGAATGCCAACCGGGTCCAAAACACTGCACGACCTGGCTCCACCAGCTCCACCGCAGTTGCCAACACGCCATGATGAACACGGCATGAACAAGCATGTGCGGCGAGGGAAGAGACAACCTCCATATTGACGTTGACGTGGTACGAAAAAGATGACAAGAGAGAAATTCGCCAATCTACGAATTTAATACAGTCTTATAGGCAAGCAATGCAGAGCCATGATTTAACGTGTCTGCGGAGGCCACCCATGGCTTGGCAACACTAAGATCTGTTTGAGATGCTGTGTGTGATAGATAAAAGAGTTGCAAATACAAGCTAAATGCTTCGTCAAGTCAGGCTGGATACCCCGCTATTGGAATCTGTCTTGAAGGCTGAGCGCAAGATTCTTGAGAAACATGAATCGATCAGAAATAGAATGACACGGCAGGGAGAGCTCCAGCTGCAGCCCGGTTGACCTCGATGGCCTCATCAAGGGCAGACATGGTGTCCGCTGCGCTTGAATTTAAAATCACAGGTAGACCAAGAGCGAAGATATAGAGCAGTGCTTTATGTCGTCGATTCACCTGTCAACAGCCCCTGGACGCAGACTTGTATCTAACAGGTAAGTAATCTATAGCTCACAAGGCTAAACGCTGTAACCCTTCTTTTGGCGGATTTTGTGATAGTGGTTGGGATGCTGATCTTTTTGCTTGCAAAATCGCAAACCGTCTCTCTTTACATATCAACGACTGTCACGCTGCAACGGTTCTTCAATCAAGAATGCCAACGCACTCCTTGCTAATACCCTATCTCCAGGTAGACGGCTGTAGGCCACTTTCAAATTTCAAGACTTCATCCTAAGCTAATGCTTGCCTTGACAAGGTGCTGCAACACGTCAAACTACTACTCAGCAACTTGAGAGCGCCGCTAGGGAGAACTACGTATGATAACGTTTCTGTTCCTCTCTAAATGTCAATGTCGACTGAAACTCTCCTCGCAGTGACTCGCCAAGGCATGGATCACATCAAAAACCTCGTACTTGATCTTCTAAGCTGGGGCGTATCTCCTGAATACCTGGTAGAGGCTGGTGTATCGACGGGTGTATCATACAGGGTCTTTACTGATCTCAAACTCCGTCTTCCTACAAACCTTGTTCTTCCTCCCACTCGGCCCTTGACGCCTTCTGGTATACGATAGGCCTCCTACAGTTACTTGACTGTCGAAGAAATAACATATCCGACATTTCGGTCCCTCACAACCTACCCAAACTCCAAATCCTCTATGCTGATCATAATTCTGTTCACGCCCTTCATCTGTCCATTGGTCCCAGTCTGTCAGTTCTGGACGCCTCCCACAACGATATCACATTCCTCAAATTCACTCCTAGCTCCCCACCACAAATATTGCACACCCTCACACTGCTTCATGTCTCCCACGCCAAACTTTCGTCTCTTGACGCATTCAATTTCTCTCAGCTCCCTGCCCTTCAAACCCTGAAACTTGACCACAATGAACTCCGGACGCTCCCAGACTCACTCGGCGAGCTTTCCCATCTCATACACCTTTCCTGTTGCGACAACAAACTCGTCTCTTTGCTATCGGCCTCCTTCAACGCTTAGAAACCCTTGATACCCACAATAACAGCTTGATGGAGTTACCTGTATCCCTCTGAAATTGCGCATCGCTTATCCATATCAACGTCACCTCGAATCTGCTTGCTAGTTGGCATGATCCTCCTGGAGACAACTTGGTTGCACCTGCGCCATCTGGAATAATTCTCGAGATCCTCTTATCATCATCACCTTCCCGGGCCGGCTACATTCCAAGAAAGCCCTCCAATGCTAGATCACTACGTCAATACACAACGCACCTGGCCGAGCACTCCCGCCTCTCGCTTACTCTCTCCAGCGACTCTCAATTGGAGAAACCGTCTGACAGAACAGACGAAGCAATCCCTCTGTTCACCATCCTCAAGGAGTTCCGTGTCCTCAACTCATCCTTTAACGAAATCCAAGAACTGCCGTCTTCCTTCCTTCGCAATTTACAGCAGCTGGAGGAAATGTACCTTAGTGGCAATCAGTTAACGCGTATCCCCACCGGAGACCTCGTGAAAATGACCAGATTGTCGGTGTTGTTCTTGAATGGGAACAAATTCTATGCGCTTCCCGCTGAACTGGGCAAAATTCCCAGTCTGACCATCATTGACGTCGGCAGTAACCCGTTGAGGTATAACATTCATAATTGGGAGTTCGATTGGAACTGGTATGTTTCGTTGTTTGAACGTAGATGACTGGTTTGCTCACGGCGGCGGTAGGAACTTCAGTCGTAACTTGAAGTACCTTAACCTGTCAGGGAATAAGAAATCAGATCTCAAGCAGAACAACGATGGAAAGCGCGTGTTGGATGAACATGGGAGGGTGCTTTCCAACTTCTCTCGATTATCTCATCTCCGTGTGCTCGGGTTGATGGATGTCATGGCCACTTTCCTTTCCAATATTCCCGAAGACTCTGACGAACGACGTGTTCGTACTTCTCAGACGGAAGTTAACGGAATTTCTAACTATGGCATTGCCGACACCATTGGGAGGAATGGGTATCTAACCACGGTCGATCTTGTCCTGCCCGAATTTCGAGGCAAGAAGGATGAGGCACTGTTTGCAATGTTTGGGTGTACTAAAGCTTCTCCCAGCAACAATATTTTGTCGAAATACCTGCACGACAATTACGCCTCTGTCTTTACCGAGCAGCTTGCTCAGCTGAAGAAAGACCAGAAGGGGGAGCGAAGGGATGACGTACAGGACGCATTGAGGCGCACATTCCCAAAGCTAAACAGACAGCTCCACGACAAGTTCTACTCGCAGCCATCTCGTAATTTTGGTGAGAAATCTCCCCTATTTTCCTTTCTGATCTTCATCTCTGTTCTCTTCTAGGCCAACTCTGAGGTTGACGCCAGGTTGACCAGCGCGCATCCTCCACTGGCAGCTCTGGAAATCACCAACTACAGTGTCTGGCCAGAAGCCGCTAATCATTCGCTCAGGGACGCCATTTACCTTTCTTCGAATGACCATGGGTCTGACACAGAGTTGATTCTTGCCGAACCATCATCTTCTCCAGAACAGGATGTCGCAATTCAATTCTTGCATCAACGTTTTGTGTCTCCAGACTCTCTGAAACCAGAATCTGGCGACTAACCAGAGATTGCCGCCTTTCTTACGGAAGAGCCTGTGAGTCTTTCCGCCCCCTCGTGATCCACCGCGTACACCGCATCTTCTCTTTGATGTCTTGATGAACAAAGTTGAACATTCCTTTCATTGTAGTATACTTCGCCCAGCCTTATCAAACGTCTGGGTTTGAACAAAGCGCCATTCTCATCCCTCACCTCTTCTCGGCAAGGAGGTTCTGGCAACACTCTTTACCCAAACCGTGGGGGAGCCGATTTACAAATTATCTCAGACTTTCATGGCCAGCCGCTTTCCGACTTCTCCTTACGCGAACAGGCAAGTTCGGGCGATCTCCGCAGAGGCAGAATGAGGGAGTTCACGCTCACCAGTATGCTCGGGAAGCGCAGCCGGGGAAGGCTCTCATCAGACACAGGCATGTCATCCCAGATGGCCTCAATTTCTTCCTGTGCCTCCGCTTCAACATAAACCTTCATGAACCCAGTTGTCCCATCTTCTTCACCAGTGCTTAAGGAAGACAAAAAGGAGAAGGGGCGACA
This sequence comes from Suillus occidentalis, assembly GCA_016628085.1. NCBI lineage: Eukaryota > Fungi > Basidiomycota > Agaricomycetes > Boletales > Suillaceae > Suillus > Suillus occidentalis. The sequence goes on from JABBWB010000281.1 coordinate 11,522, forward strand.
ACAAAATGAACGACCACTTCCTATTCTACCAAGTCCTCAATTGTCCCCCACGAAGGGTGATGCATTGATGAAAATCGATCTCGAGCCAATTGTGCACATGGATGGTATCGTCAATCCGTCCCTCTCCGGGCAGAACATTGTATCATCGAACATTTCTCCATCAAGTACGGTTGATCCAAGCACTGCCAGTACCTCTGGAAGTAGCTTCCCGCAGCCCCCATCACCCACACTCTCCACTTCCTTCGTGCTCTGCAATCCACATCCGTTTTCCTCCACCTCTCCTACCAGCATGCGAAAGGCTTGCATCGATTTTCGAAAGCTGTCTCCGAAGAGTTTGCCCTCTCCAGTTGGACCAGAGGAGATAAACATACCTGGAGTAACTTTCCATGAAACACCTCTGTGGACCGCTCCGGAAAGCTGGGCTGTCGAGAAGGACGGTGAGGAGGAGGTAGACAAAAGTGGGGACTCAAGCTCCGAAGAGAGCACAAGAGATGCCACACCGTCTTTCATTAGCTCGGGAATTAGTTCGAAACGCAAATCCCGTCGGAAGAGCAACCACCCGCGTGAGCTGCCCTCTTGCGGCAGCAATGACCGCGTCCACGTTCGAATAAATTGTGCGGACGGATCATATCACGTTGCCCCTATCTCGATACACTCCACCGTTGTGAAGCTCACCCCATTGCTGAACTAGAAGACACTTCGCGTTCTGTAATCGCTCTGTCGCCTCTGTTTTCAATACCTTTTGTTCAGCCTATCGAACCATTCGTTTTGTTCGTGTTTTGCACGGGAGTTCTGGATCGCTTGGTTCTTATTGGTTTCACTGTAAGCTATTACCATCATCGCCCCTGAGGTGTATGAAGGGCGCTCGAAGATATCTGTCACTCAATTTTCATCCATAGGTGGTTGACCTGGGCGCATCGGTAGGTTGAGATTCAAGCCTCTGATAAGCTCATTAATAACCTCCTTTTTGGGACCTAGTGCCCCATTTGCATCACAGGTGGCGTGTCTGGTTTGAGTAGAACATCTGCCTTCGACTCGAAACTCTGAGTAATCCTCCACGCGATCACGTGCGTGTGTTACCACCGTTCCGAAGCAGCAACTTTTGATTCGTGCCATTCGAGTCTTCAATTTAGTTGTCTTGTTCTTCTGAACTTCTCATCGTCACCAAGTATAATTATACAGGCATCTATCGATCAAATCAGGGCCGATGTTGCAGACGACTGGACGCCGGAGGCGCCTGTTGAATGGGGGAAAAGAAGGGGCCGAGTGAAGGTGCATTCGGCTGAGGCTTTGAAGATGAGGGTACGGCTTGAGGAACCGGCCGCTGGGGTGTCCTCGCATGCGTGGGCTTAGAAGCGGCGAATGATTCGGGTAGCGAAGACTTCTCCAAGTCAAGATCAGAAGGCGTTCGGTGCGGTGTCGGCGACATATCAGGCTTCACCGACGAGCCCATGGTCGTACGCTGTGGCGTAGCTACCTGCTTCAATATTCCTGACCGGGTTTGGCCATAGCACCGTGCGTCGCTCTGTTTGCAACACCGAATATCTTGGTGTTCTCAGCCTCTGCCATAATGGCCCTGAGATCGGTCCTTCACAGTGATATCAGCACAATGCATAGTAAATGGAACCAAAAGTCCCACACACCTGGGAGTGGAGATGGGCCGTTTCCATACTGCTACTGATCCAGACGGTTCATTAAATGAAGGATGATTAGGAGTGATATCCGACGAAGTTACTTCATTCATCGCGAACAACTTGTCTCCTGACGGCCCAGCACCAGCAACCTTGCGCGAATCTGTAGCCGGATCCACAGACAGACTCGACATCGGGGAGTTTCTCATCGAACCCACAGCCAACAATTTCGGGGAATTCCTGTGAACTTGTGGCCTGTCTACAGGTTCAACATGACTGGAATATCCTGTCGAGCAAGCCAGTCAGCGTGCTTCCGCAGCGCTTCATTCGCCAGCAAGTTAGAACGGGAGACCGGGGACTTCGTCATCTGCACACTGCGGATGTACTCAGAAAGTTGTCGCACGACGGAAGGGTTAAGGTCCTCGAGCATGCGACTCTCTACCATCATCTCCATATTTGCAGTGATGTAGCTTTGCAGGCGTTCAATGAGATGAGTCGCGTTGATGTGTGTCGCATCAGTGAGCTAATAGCACGCATTATAAACATCGAGATACTTCAAAATGCCTTGTGAACAGAGAAGCATCAGGCGATCGAGTAGAAGTTCGTTCTGGTTGACGGTGCATTATGAACCGCGCGCCTGAATATATTACATGTGAACTTACCACTGCCAAAAGAACAGAGAACATGGAGGACAGCACGTCGTCTACCCCCCGCACAAAAGCTTTGATGCAGTGAGACGGCAGAAAATAAGAAAATGAGACACGAAAGCACACCAAGAGATTCAAACAAGTTTCTCCATAACACATCCATCGAACGACGTATTGCATGACCTGCCACTCCAAGTGCTGGAGATCAATGTCGGTGATACCCGACTTATCACGACGCTTAGATGTTCATGCACTATCTTCAAAGAAGCTCGCGAAGAATTGACAGCGAGCTCGAAGCACCACCGAGTGACTCCAAACGATAATCTGTCGGCGAAGTGGAGCGCAACGTCGGGCGCAAGTGAGTCTTCTTTTGTATTAATCCGTAAACGCCCAGTTAACTGGGATCTCTCGCAGAGGAGGCGGAAGTCTTCTGCTTGTGAAGGAGTGGGGACCCGCTTCCCTGGCGAATGAAGCGCTTTCAAAAGAAGTTGAAGATCCAAAATACGTGCAAGTGATTGGAGCTCCGCCTTGATTGCCACAGGCTTCACAGCAAATGTTTGAAATTGCGACGTAAAGGGGGTCCCGACGCGCAAATCCCAGATGGCGAGGAGCTGGTCCGAGTACAAGTATCGAAGGAGAATCAGGACCGTGAAAAGATGACATCCAATAATCTGAATGCGGACCTGTCTCCTGATACGAGACTGACCTCAATCCCTGAAGTTTTATCGCGTAATGGACGCCCGCCATGCAAAATATTGTTCACTACTGGACATCTCACATCGAGGATGAGTTGGTGGGCCGGAAGGTGGAGTGGACCAGGAGCGACAACAGCCAAGTCAGCATTGAAGGGCAAGGCGACGTCTGGCGTGTTCCTGTGTTGGTCTAGAATGTAAAGCAACTTCGAGAGATCTCCGATGTCGTCCAGAATCGATACGTCCTCGCCATCTTCGTCAGCATCCAAGAGAGGTGCCGTCATGTCTGGTGTGGCAGATGGTGCCTCTGCGCGCGATGAAAGACCTAGGTATAGCTGAATCTCGGTGATATGACATGAAAATGGACGCGCAGTGATATGGATGGGTGTTGGTTTGAAATCAACGCGCATAGCCCCGAGCGCCCCTGTGGTATTTGCGCAGACGGCAACAGCACGCTGTATGTATGGTATACGTTGGAATTTAAATGCTTTGGCAACGGAGCCCCGATCCCCTTTGGCACTCCGCGAGCGAACATAGAACTATGATCCAGACTGAGTGCAGACTATGACAGATCCATCGGTCCCAATGTCAACATCCTACAAGACGCCAGATGTCATGGCATTTGAACTTGAGCCTACCCACCTGTACAGCACTGAATTGACGTCTAAGCACCCAGATGCGTTGGTGCTTGAAAGCAGGGGAACTCTTTGAAGAATCGCCTTCTCCAATAGGCTGTGAAGTAAACGTAGATACTTCACTATTCGACGAAAGGGCAGCGACGGTATCGTCACAGCTCCTGAGCTTTGTGATGTTCTGACCCTTGATTGCTTGCGGGGGTCGGTAAACAGAGATCTCTGAGGAAAATCTCTGGGTGGGGAAACTAGGCACCGAAAATCAGAAAGAAAGTTAACTGAGCTCAGGACAAGTCCGACCTAATCTTGGAAACCCCTCCAGATCAAGCACACACGACTTCGCCTGTGAGAAGTAGACACACCACGAGGGTTTCCTGAATCCCGAGTCACTCTCATTCTAAAACTATATAAAATTTCCAACGAACTGTCATCACTATTGCGCGGACAGACTTCACTATGCTGGAGACTTTATGAGAGAGCGCTTGGACGGGTGCCAACGCTTTGTCGTACCCTAAATATTTTCAACGTGAGCGTATATTCACAACCCAAGAGAAGATATCCAACCAAGCTGCCCGCCATTCGTGCCCCACGTCCATACTTCCGTATCTGTCCAACGACCAGAGGCGGTCTTGCACGCTGCAACACCTTTGACAAATTTTCTCCTCAATGAAGTGACCTTCCACGGTGTAGCTTGGATATATTCGTCTTGTTTTGCGGAGGGTGAGACTCCAATGACGTATCCAAGTTGGGAAAAGCGATTGAGCCCCCAGGTGAGAACTTCTCTAGTCGAAGTGAGTGCGAGGGTGTGGTCTTGGCCAAGCGCAACAGACTCGATAGTGTGTTTGATCTCAGGAAGGGGCATGAGACTATACTGTGTATGTTGACTTGGACCCAAACTACAGAAAAATCAGCAATGCAACGCACAACCGAGATATATGATTGCACCTACCGTCCTCCACTGCCAAAGCTGCACACACGGATGTTATCCCGAGCCTCGAAGGTGAGTACAACTACAGAACGGTGAGCTCGGCATGTGTATAGCCTGATAAAACGCGCCTGAATGAAGCTTAGACATCGACACTTGCCGGACATGGATTGGGGCAAAGCGGTCGTCGAGGGTCCGCTGTGCTGACATGCTACATCGTCCTTACGGGAAATGACGACCTGACCTGTATATGCCCTGTCATTGGCGTCGCCCAATCCCAATGCCGCATTTCTGATGTTGAAATCCGCCACGTCCGGTGCAAGAGGCTTCTCATTCAGCACGTGTTTGCCAGTGGCAAGTGCTTTCAAGACGATGGACAGTTGTTGGGTGATTGGGACAATGATTATCACGGATGAAATGTCGGACCTGGCGAGGAGTGCGCCGAAATTTGAAGATGGATCTCCGTCAAAGTAGACATCAGGGGTGGTGCTGAGGGTGGTTGTTGCTTGGGTGGCAAATTCGCGGGCGGTCTTTTCTGATCGCGAGTAAACGGCTCTGAGCTTTGGCGCGAGGGGGCCGGGTGCTTGCAGTGCAGGAAGGTGTGCTGTTTGAATATCTTCATTATAAGCCTTGTGAATGTTTGTGATGTTACATACCTCCCCTGGCGAAAATGCCTGCACCATGCCTGCACCAAGGGCGGTTCTGGCGGTGTTTGGAACTGACGATTAATTTTTCCACGAGTCGTGTTGCCGTTCTGTTGCCTTTCTGTTGCCCCCAAAACATCAACACCCCAGCAGCATCTCATTTGGGCTCAAGTATACTTCTTTTCTCTCTCTCTCTCTATACACATAATGACTTATAAATAATTAATACAGTGACACTCATCTCTCCTGAAACCAAGAGGAAGTACAATCGCAAATATGAAGCTAAATTTACCCCTGAGGAGAAAGAAAAGCGCCGCAAAGCACAAGCAGCTTGCAAACGAAAATTGCGGGCTGCCAGAAAGCTTCAAGGGGCCTCTCTAACTGTTACCAGTGGTACAGCTGGTCCCACTTATCCTCCTCCACTGGCATCGCTTGCATCAGGCTGCCCTTCTATGCTAAATCAACATCTCAATCTAGATCACACATCTGGAATGCAAGGGATACAAGTCCCAGAGGATGCAGAAACAGTCACATGGTCAGATGGCCATATCACTGTATTACCTACTGTGATGAGGGAGGGACAAAATGTATTGAAGGAGGATGCAGAGCTCACCAAGAAGTTGGCAGAGGTTCCAACATCAAAACCTGGGTCTGAATTTGTCACCCATTTTGATTTCCACAACATATCCAGGGATGAACTAATTCTAGGAATTCGAGCTAGTCTTGGAGAGGGTAAATGTGTGGTTGTTAGGGGGGCAGCAAAACCTGGGCCTGATGTGTTGAGTATGGAGTATCTAGAGAAAATGTATCGCATCCAGTCCACAATGAGAGTGGATATGCATGGTCTAGTATTTCTTATTTCTTCAATATGTCTCATTTTCTAAATATTTATTTAGATATGGAGCTTCGAGCAAAGGAGTCCAGCAAACCTCACATTGCAGGAACAGTGGGGGAATTGATTGCTGGTATTTTCAATCCAAATGAGCAGCGGTGTATCCTGGACTGTGTGATATCCACTGGTTTGCCTCAGGATTTAACGTGCGTCCAGTCTCATTTGTATCTATTCAGTCATTAATCTAGATTAAGTGCATTGGATGATGGCCTTATGGCTTGGCACAGAACTCTCCAAGATTGTCCTTTGAAAGGAAAGTTTGTCCATCCAGACAACTTTCTTGTGAATGGTTGGGGGTTAATTCACCAAGGAGGTGTGGTCACTGCACCACATCATGACTCTGAGGGGCAGAACACTTTTATCATTGGAGATATTGGGTTGAAAATTTGGGTTTGGTTTTTCTACAAGGATTCCAAGAATCGCCAGTCATTACTTCAGGCATCAAGATCACTATGTGACAAATATGACTTCAGTCAATTCTTGGCTGAGAGTGTTACCGTATACCCAGGAGATCTAATGTAAGCAGAACATGTTACTATTATGAAGGATAATGCATTGATAATTTCATTCCTAGAATCCAACCACCTGGTCAATTGCATTCTGTTTATACACCAATCCCCAGTTTTACACGCGGGGGTCACTTCTACAGCTATGAGACTCTTCCATCAACTGAATTGTCTCGATGGCTGGATTGCCATGCAGGCTTGCTTCTTACCAATCAGGCTCATGAACACACTGAAGAGACTCTATGGCGCATGGCTGCTGTCATTCCCAGGCTACCACCAAATGAAGGTAAGAACACCGCACCTCATGCAGATAAGCAGTAACAATGGTTCAAATATTGCTTGAAAGTACCTCACAGGATACCATTATTGGCCCTGTGCCATATGGTTCTGTCTGCTGAAAAATATGTTGCACAAGGCACCAGATCAACCATCCTCAAGAAAAATGCCCCCAAAGCTATCCAATCCACAAGCAAGGATAGAGCCATTGCCATCGTGCAGAAGATCCTCCAACACATGGATATTGCTGCAAGGGACTTACCAGGCATCCTGGAAATTGCCAAGGACTCAGATGTGATAGTAGATCTAGGAAATTGTCTCTCAGAATTGCAGAATGAATGAGGTTGTTGGCGGTTGTTGCACTATTGGTAGTTGCACGTCCTTTTCTAGTATGTTTTCTCTTGGTGCACATGTATAGAATTCGTCATCATCTTGGTACATGTGCTTGGTCAATCTAATTGTCCTTGCTAAGTCTCATGGGATGCAGACAGTAAGGATTTAGCCAGCAATATCAAGGACCCCATTATATGAGCAAGGGGTGTTGGACTTAGTTGTGTGACGCCGAGCTTGACTCGGAAGTAGCCGGGGTGGCTGAACCTTAAATCGTCAGTTTACATACAGTAGTCGAATTTTCGTGTATTACCTTACGGATTTGTCTACCAATTCACTGCGTACTAGGTACCGAAAATCCCATAAGGGGTCCCCATGAGATTTCAAGGAAAAATACAACATTGAAACATGTTCCTGAGTCCCATATTAGTGGAGGAGGGCTTTATTGAACACAAATGTCACCCTCTCTCTACCATGCTCTGCCAACGGTTTGATCCAATATTTCTCTTTTGGACATTTTGGACAATAATGGAGTGACACTGTGTCTTGTGTGCTCAGCCCTTACACCTCACGCTTAATTTGCTCAACCAGGTGAACACAGTAGCTGTGAGAATCCCTGGTTCACAGTCAGCCAAGATGTTTGTCCATAATAAAATACAAAGTTATTTTGGCTTTTTTTGGCATGCCTCATATCTTTTTCACTTGCAACCCAAATGCATCTTACAGCCCCATTTTTCAGCTGATGTATGGTGACAATTCTGTTGACTTGACCCAGCAATACCCATGCCTTGTTCCTGCCCATGAAAGAGTGATTTGCCTGGCCCATGATCCTGTGGCAGCTGCAGATTTTTTTCATTTTTCAGCGACATGTATCTTTACCCATCTGTTTGGTTGGGATTTTGACTACCAATCATCAACTGAGTGTGGCAGTATCCTTGGGCACTTAGAAGCTTTCTATAGAACCAACAAGTTTACAGAATGTGGCAGCTTGCATGGGCATTTTGTCATCTGGTTGTTGGGAGGTCTCAATCCTACTGAGCTATATGAGTGTTTGGTCTGTTCTAAATTCCAGCAGCAGTTCTTTGCATTTTTTGAAGACATCATACATCATCACTTGCCCGACATTGATGTTAATATTGATCCCATGTTTGAACCTCACACTTAGCAGCCTCCACTTCCACCAACTCTTCCATCAGGTATGCCATCCATTGCACCCACCAGACCCACCAAGTGGGAGTCAATCATAACTACTAAAGTCAAGTGCTGTGGAGAAGTCTTACAATGTCATCATTGCAAGCGGGTCTGTCATAAGTATGGAAATGATGAGCAATGCAGGTTTCTGTTTCCCTATGAGGTCATTGAAGAATCTTGTTATGATGCTGCAAGTAAATCTGTTGTGTTGAAGTGTGGTGATGGCACTGTAAACTATTTCAATCCTTACATCCTTGTATACTACAGGCATAATCACAATTTCAAATGTATCCTGTCTGGAAGAGCAGCCAAGACAGCGATGTTTTACATCACGGACTACATCATGAAGACTGAAATCAAAACTCACGAGATGTTGTCACTAATGTTGTGAGCTGTTGCACAGGTGTCCTCCTGTCCACAAGATTCAGAGGTTGAGGGTGCTAAATACTGCTCCACAAGTGTGTCTCAGTACATTAGGCAGCAGCAGATCCATGCACAGCAGGCTGCTCCATATTTATGTGGTTTTAGTGATGACATTCCCTCGCATAAGACTGTTGCCATGTTATCTGGTCTGTTGTTATTGTTTGTAAAAGATGTGTATGCTTTGAGCATTGGAGAACCAGGCGATGACAGTCCAGATGATGTTGAGCACTCGTTGCTTATGGTTCAAACAGATAAAGCAGGCTGATTGATTACTATGAATCAAGTGCATCATTACTGGTATCGAGGGGATGGGCTGCAAGACATGTGCTTCTATGATTTTTCTTGTTTTGTTGACTGGAGTTGAAGAGAAGAGTGACAAGAACCTCCACACTGCAGACACATGACTGGGAGTGCTTTATAGACACAAGCTGAAAGATGGTCACGATTTACATGAGATGCATGTTCTTGTTGAGCATACAAATCCTGATCGAGGTGAGGGCCTGTATACATTGGTGCCACGTGTTGTAGGTATGGTTGTCCCTAGGAAAAGCCCTACTGATGCATGGTCATTGTTTACTCTGGCTCACTTCAAGCCATTCAGTGTCTCTATCCCTTTGTTCAACAATGGGCAGCTGCTTACAGAAGCATTCACTAGCTATGCTTTTAGTGAATTTGCTTGCCATGTCATGTGAAACTGGGAGGCCATTCATGAATGTGAAGATAAAAGAGATGCAGATAGATTGCGAAAATGATTGGCTGCAGCAGCCAAGAGAAGAGCTCTGACAAATTCACTTATGAAAAGCTTCACTAGTGCAGATGATGATGATGATGATATTGAAGTTCCTAAATTGACATCAAAAGCTAATGCAAGAGAGATGCAGGTGCAGCAAGCTGAATTCCTTCTCCAATCTGCAGGTTGGTTAAATCCTGCTTTAGGTTCTGAGTCTGTTGAAGGGGGTCCCACCAGTACACTGTCCACCCCATGTAATTATGCACATCCCTTTCCATGTGAATTCATGACAGGTGTTCTCAAAGAATGGAGGAAGCATATACAATTGCAGGAAAAATCTGTCTCCCAGAGCCGGAGAAATGCACTTGATCCTATGTAATAGAGTGCAGTGCCTCTAGATCCTATTGCCCAAACCTTGTCACAAATCACTCCACTCACTGGTCTTCCTAGAATTCCACCTATGTGTCCTCCTTCAACATCAAAGCATGGCAATTTACCTGTCTTGACTGATGCTTTGACACCTGAGGATGTTATGCAGCACTTTGAAACTCACTGTGGGTTGAACAAAAAGCAGAAAATCTGTTTCTGATTAATCTGTGAGTGGTTTATCACTAAACATGTTTTGAAAAAGAATGACATACCTCCACTGTTGATGGTCATGACAGGCCCTGGTGGGACAGGAAAGACCTATGTTATCAATGCAGTGAAAGCATTAATGGCGCATTACAGTTATGAACATCAAATTTGTTACCTTGCTCCTACAGGATCTGCAGCTTCACTGATTTATGACATGACCATTCACAAGGGATTGGGAATTAAAATCAAGGTGAATTGGAATGGAAAGTCAGGTCAACAGCCTGGTGAAAGTACAAAGGACTACACCATGATCATCAGTGTGCAGAGTAAAACACAATTGCAAGATGAGTGGCAGTTTGTTGAGGTTGTGTTCATTGATAAGTCATCCACACTAAGTTTGCAGCTAATCTATAAGATGGACCATGCACTTCAATATGCAAAAGAAAGACTGGATCAGTACTTTGGGGGTGTAGCCATTGTTTGTGCTGGTGATTTCTTTCAATTTCCACCTGTAGGGGGTACACCACTGTTCACACCTGTGTCTTCCCATGCCTCTCCAACAGAACATGAGATGCTGAAGCATCTAGGCAGATTAGCCTGGAAATTGGTTAACACAGTTATCACATTGACTGAACAACAGCGGATGAAGGCAGACTCTGATTTTGGTGCCGCCATCCAACACCTGCATGTGAGGCAGTGTACATATGAAGATCCTGATTTGTTTAACTCCCACGTAGTTTGTTCCTCAAGCAATGGGCAGAGCATTGATCTCAGCTCAAATGGAAATGAACTGGCAGCTGCTATTGTTGCCACCAATGCTATATGGAGAATCTAAATATGTGTCAGGCCACAGCCAATTGCACAATGTTTCCTGATAACCTTATCATCTGTGCTGCAAATAACAGACTCAAAAAATCCTTGGGAGCTTTGACGCGAGAGATACACCAGCATCTCCTTAGTCTTGATGTCACAGCATTCAGTTCTGCTAGTGCCCTGCTAGGCTTTGTTTCATTGTACATTGGAATGCCAGTCATTCTGCGATCAAGGGATTTATCCACTGATCTTGGCATTGCCAATGGATCTCAAGGGATAGTTTGCAAGATTTATGCAGCAATCTGTGCAGAAGGTTACACTTATTATACCTGTGCACTTGTCAACTTTACAGGCAGTCGAGTATGCATCCCTGGTCTGCCAGAAGGTGTTTTTCCCATTATGCCTATTTCATGGACATTCACTATTCTTGCTCCTGGATCAAAGAATGTGTCATCCAGGCTGCGTGTCACTCATGAACAATTGCCAATCCAGCCTGTATTTGCAGTCACAGGTCATTCTGCCCAAGGAAAAACTCTCCCAAAGGTGATTATCAATCTGCATGAGGGAGGGTTTGACGTATATGTTGCTGCATCACGTGCTCATACACAGGAAGGGTTGTGTATCATGCAACCAGTCACACTCAACAATTTAAACAAGTCACTGCCTTATGACTTACTGCTGGAGATGAGATGATTTGAAACACTCGAGCACAACACCTACATCCAATAAAATTTTTTAGCTGGTGATCTGGTCAGTATCCCAGACCCTGAATCTGAACATGAGATGCAGCTGCCCAGATTGAGGGCCAAGTTTAATGTTAGGGCATGTGTTTCAACCAAATGCAAGTGTGTGTGCAAGGCACTAGAAGGGGCACCTTCTGCACTTCAGAAAGCAGCCAAATATACTGCTACAGTGTCATGTGCTGCTTGTTCCACGGACCATCAACAGGTTACCCCAGATGCAACAACAACAGGGTGCAGATGGTCTCCCTTAGACTGGTCCTGTGCATACAACTGTGCCTTTATAGTGCTTTTCTACATATACTGATCTACAGGAGCAGAATGGAAGCAATGGTGGCATACATCCAACCACATTGCAAGTGGTCTTGCTACATCATATGACTTATTATGCACATCCAGCAAGGTCATGTAGTCAGCAGATGCATTTGATGTCCTTCGCAATTGTTTCAGAGATGCCCTAACAGTCATGGACTCTAAAGCATTTCCATGACATGAGCAGGTTAGTGCATCTGCATCTCATATCTTCAATCTCGTCAGCACAGAGAATGCCCTTGCATAATGCAGTGCTCAAATGCCACATGCCCTAGCACAGACACTCACCAATCTATCACACAGTCATACTAAGTGCTCCCTACTGTGTGCGACCACAACACTTGGGTGAAGCTAGTTGACGAGAGCCTTACCGGTTCTTTGGAGGCCTTTTTGGTCTTAAGTAAGACCTGGATGAAGATGTTTCTGCAAGTAGAACACAATTGATTTCATCATGCTAGCAATGACTCTCTACCCTGTTCTGCTTGCAGCAGTGCAATGCACCCACACATTTCCTACAACCATCCTCAACAACTGTTGACCTTGGAACTTGTCCTGAATTCCTTCCTAGCCTTATTTCCATCTCCCAAACTATCTGTCCCATCGGAAATTGGTGATGTTGTATATGTTCTTCGTGACATCATCTACCTCAGTTTTTATCACTTCAGTGCTTGGTTGTTGGATGGTGATAATGATGTGTGGCAATATGATGGTCGCCTCAATGGAGGTGTACCCACAGTGAAATGTTTCCTAGGAGTCCCATGTCTCAAAGCAGATGCAACTGGAATGACCTGCTTTTCCTCTGCTTCATCATACTATTTCTCTCAAACCTGCAACTCAAGATCTATTCACAGGCATTTTTGCCATGCATTGTTCCACTTCCATAGTGCCTGAGAAGGGCCAATCTTTGGACAATATCAGCATTGCACTGCAAAATGTTGGCATCATTGAACATGTTGCTGCTGTTGATGCACACATGTTATCTGTCCATACACCAAGCATGCACCAGACACCGCATGGGAATGGTACAGCATTACAATGGTTCTGTGAATGTAGTTGTCATGATAAAGAGGTAAGCTGTTTTTTTTCAGCGGTTGATTAGTTTGTAGCTGACAGCACAGGAGAAAATTTGTTTGACTCTAACACATATGACTATCATGCATGCGATTGGCAAACTCCAGCACAAGACCCTATATGGCACATTGCCATCAGATGTGCATAATCAGGTAGCACAGATTGTTGAGTTCACAGAGAAGCAATACAGGTAAAAGATTATGTTTCACAGGTGTCTCATAATTGATTGTGCCTAACAGAACTGAACTCTAGAGACTGCTTGATAGTGCTGATGTGTTTTCTCCTCTTGATGATGGCCAATTAGTACTAACACCTAGATCATTTTGCTTCTAGTGGGTTGCTGAAGGTGTACTTTCTTCTACCCTAGACATGGCACTTGGACTGACATGTTTAATTGCATAGCCTGTAGTCTACACATGGTCCTGTATTCTATATGCTCTTCCAAATGTCATGTTAAGCTGAATATAAAATTATATTATTTTCAAGTTTTTTTTTTGGCATTTCAAAAAGATACAGCTTAGGTGTTAGTAGTGATTGAACAAACATTTTTCACTTATGATGGACTTATGTCTCACCTACACAACAGTAGGATAGATCTCATTTGACAATCAGGAAATGCAGCAGGCATGTTGAGGGCTTCATAATGCATTCCCGCCTCTAACCATCACTCTTCTCTCTATAAGCCAAGATGATGACTCCCTCTGTTGCAGATCTTGTTGAATTATTTGATGCCAAGAGGGCATTCATTTTTGGTAGGTCTGCAACCTGTTGTCATGCATCTGGGCTGAATGGTTGTAGTTGAACGCCATAGAACAGATACCAAACCTAACTTCCACATCATGATGGCAATCAGTATCTGAGAAACAAATGATCACTTTCCCACCAAACCAGATGCTAGTACACTCATAGCTTCTAATCTTTTGTATGACATGCCTGCCATGCTTGCTGGTATGTGCTTGTAAACAGCCTGCTGTGATGCATACCCTGACCTTGACAAGATATGGTACATAGTATAGCCAATGACATCAGTGTTGAGATTGTGTATGCTTACACCAAAGAGCTCGCAAGGTTTCAGAGGCTAAGAAGCTTGATAATGCACCATTCATGTCAGGTAGTGGCCTTCTGATGGATGCCTTGATGCAGAATGCCACAGCTGGCATGTAAGGTTAGATGAGCAGGTTCCTTGGGACAACAAGTGCAATATCTGCAGTTCAGCAGCTAGATATGTTCTTATAGATACAAATTGATGGTAGATTTAAGATGTAGTAGGTGCATGATATGTCACAATGACTCAAGTTCAAAATTCAGACTGATTAATTGTCCTGTCAGGACATGGATGGAGAGTGAATGCACTGGCCTGAGTATGATCTCATTCACCCATTGAATATCATTAGCGGAATAGTCCACAATGTCATGCTTCCTTCCTCACATGTGCTTCACTACCAAGACATTACCTATGATATCATTCTCATTCGATGTGCGCCAAATCACAAATCAACATGTTTGGGGGAGGAAAGAGTGATGAATGCTTCTGAAAGATGGTATATCCATGTACACTCATGGCCTCTGGAGTGTCTGCATTGGTATTATAAGTCTTCTAGAACCACCCTGTCGCAAATACATGTCTGTCAGGCCCAAGCTGGTTCACCTAGTGCAAAATCTGAAGGTGAGAGAGCTGAGAGAGCTGGCTGACACCATCCTGTAGTGGTACATTAACAACATATGTAGTCATGGCACTGGTGGCATACAATAGGGCACAGATCTTCCCTTGATAATGCTAAACAGTGTCAAAGGTCAGCCCCAGCATACAAAATAATTAATTCAACTGACTGAAACATGGTTTGCAATGTAGGCTTCCTGCAATCAGATGGTCCAGAGGTCATTAGGCATGGGGTTGGGGGGAAGCTATATAGTTTGAGAATTGTTGATGGAGTTGTACATACAGACCAAATTATTGCAATGTTCTGAGAGATGCCAGATTGTCTGAGAGTATCTGACAAGTGATAAGAGAGAAAACCAGCAATCCCACTCCACATGAGGGACTGTGTGCTATGCTTAGCAATGTTCCACCACAACACTGGACACCTTGCACCACATGGTCCATTGAGGAACTCGGTGTTGGTTTGAAGCTGAAAATTAGGTTGCTACATGAATCCCATGTGTCTGCCGACTGCTGGATCAATAATTGTATGATTGGTCAGGGCTATGCCAGCCAAAGTCCAATTGGCATAAAATATGGTAAGCCCTCTGGCAGTCATAAGTATCATATCGGCTGTAGTTGGAGATGCCATGATAAGTTTGAATATGCCTTCTGGTGTGGCTTCAGATATGGTGATGGTGTGATAGCCTTGATGAAACATTGCATAAAAATGAATGGTGCCTTTGTATGCAGCGGTCTGCTGCAGTTTATGCATAGATTAAGGTTTCCTGAAGGAATGCATGTAGGATCTCACTCAAACCATAGGGCACAATGAAGTTGAGATTGTTGGGCATTGTTGGCTCCCCTGTGAGCATGTTCAATGTGCAAGATCCTGTTATAACAGCCAGTGACACATACATGATATGATGCAACTCTGCAACTCTACCTAGAACAAATGGTCCAATGATACCGTCAAAACATTGGGTGACAATGAACATCCCAATATGATGAGAATCATGACAGGTTGCTCTGAATGCCAGTAAATCAGACAACAGAGGTAGGTACTCATAGACAATTTGCACAAGAGCATGGATCCTGAAAACTGATAGGGATCAAGATTTGTGACACTTGTGCTCAGGATGTACATACTTATAGGTAGATGACATATTGCTAGAGCACAGAGGGAGGGGCATTCTTCTCATGCTAAAGTTTGATGATGGATAAGCAACTTTTAATCAGATGCAAAGGATGAACTGCATTTGAAAATTGTTGGGAGGGGGTGTCACTTGGAGTGATCAATGCACATGTGAATCAGAGTCATGATAAGAGTGCTCCACCCCAGGCAAAAATGAAAAAAATAAATGCATGACTAGTACTTTAGAGAAAACTAAGAAGTATACTTCACAACTAAATGTTCAGAGGCACTTCAACTAATGGCCCAGTAACAAGGAATTGGACTCAGCAAGGAAGAGCTACAGGGTGATAATTAAACTGTTAGCAAAAGGGTTATTGAGGCTGAGCGCTAGCACTGTCCAATACATATGATTGATGTGATTGATGATTATCTGAAACAGCAGGATACAATGAATGCGGGGTTTCAGAACATTGCCAAAAGCAGCACGTGATTTCTGTTCCACTACTGCCCCTACTCATCGACATCCTGAATGATAATGATTAGTGACACAATAACATGCAGGATGTAATTAAACTGACAATAGGTGCCAACCAAGATTCACCTGTCAGAGCTTATCCTCCTGAAGTCATTTTCTGTTATTCTCTGTCATCGCATCTGTCTGGGTTAAAAAGAGTGGAAAACACAAATGATAGTTTAAAACTTAACATCATCATGACTCCTCCTGATATTTTTGAAGACAATGACTTTGTCTCTGAGTGTACTCTGGCACCAGCCTTGGTTGAAGCACTTCTCAAATGTGCAGCTGCACCTGATGCTGCCAGCACTGACCTCTTCAAAACATTGGCAACAACCAACAATCTACGTTTTTGGGACAGCAAGAATCGATGCAAGCAGTGGTGCGATAAGAGTGGACGTCCATTTACTATGCAGTTTCCTGCTATCCTTGAACCTGTAGGAAAGTACACGTGATTGAACCCTTATTTCTCTCTTCTGACTCTCAGACAGGTTGGTTTCTCTTGCACACCATATTTCTGTGTCTTTTGCTAACTAATGCCATAGTCCAATATTAAAGACATTTGGACTGTCAAGGTACAGTTCCAGCTTCAAGTGCTGGATGACAGCTACCCTAAGGAAGCTGTAGTGTGCAGTATTAAGGCCCAGAACACGCTGATGTACCTTGGGAGCAAATGTGAGAAAGAAAGAGAGGCAGGTGAGTGTTGGTCTACCCGCAAGCTACTCCACTGACAATACTACATAGATAAAAGGGAGGTTGTCCAATTCATACAAAGTGCAGGGACCGCCAATGAGTGCCAATTCACCATTAACACCAAGCACCTCTTTCCAGATACTTTAGAGGCAACACAGAAGCCCATGCCTAAGTTCTCACTGGAAGACTTTGAAAGTATGTCAATCGTCAACCCTGTCTTAGTAATGAATACTAATTCATGGAGGACATTGTAGACACAGATGTGAGATTCACTGCAGGTAGGAGCATTAGTGGTCAGTAGTCTTGCATGTCTCACTATTGCTCAATGTAGATGTTATTAAAGAACAGTTTTCACCAAAAAAGAATAGGGCAGCTACTAATTGTGTTACATGAGGTACATAGCAAGCTTGGTGTGCCAACTGGTCTGACAAGTAACAGATATAGCAGACTGGACCCTCAAAGATATGCTGGACCCCCAGGGGCTTTATCAAACCGCTATTGAACTTTATCCAATTGAAGATGTACCTGTTGTTGTTCCTAATGTTCGTGACTCTGCAGGAGTGCTCATCCACCCATCAGAGTACACTCAGAAGATCACTGTGCCGGTGCCTGTCGTTGTGGATGTCAATTTGCAACTGTGAGTGTGTACTACATCAAAATTTAAATGGCTGACCTGGCTGTACACAGCTGGACATTCGGTCCTAATGAGAGGCGTCCGTATGGCTCTCATGTGTACCAAACAGGATTAAGGTCAATGAGGCTGCTACCAATGACTGGTGCTGCCAAGGGCCTCTTCACCAAACCTGCCACTGGCACTAAGGCTACAGAGGGCAAAGGTAAGCATAAGGCCAATGGACCAGCAGGACAAGTGTCACCTGTAAAGAAAGGAGCTAGTCAGAGTAAGGTAGCCTAAGACTGCAAGTTTCAAGACTCACCTGTCCAACCTGTGCCCTACTTGTATACTGAATGCGCTAATGTATTGGTCTGTTGACGAACTTGTTGATCATGCTGGCAGCCTGCCCAGTCTGTGTTCCATCCTTGACCTTAGCTGGATCATTAGTGTGTGCTCATCATGGCAGATATAGTATGTACAAGTGTGGCCACCTTGCATTCATAGTTCTAGTACTAGAGCAATTCTGTTAGCTAGCAACATACAATAGAAAATGGATCTTGCCTGTTGACTGCTGTTTGACAGTGCATTTCAGCTCATGACATCTGAAATGCACACATATAGTCATGCATCAGATGATACCAGGATGGTTGAGGTTGACAGCAGTAAGAGGAGGACAAGATGTTGGAGGGGAAGAAGAAAGCTGGGGTGAGCCAGGTGGGGATAGAATGTCCCAATATATATCATAATTGACCTAGCACTTGTGTGGATGTCATTGCACACATAAAGTGATGGTGCATGTGCAGCTGGCAAGAATGTTCAAATATTGAGCAAAGTCAAGCTGAAGTTGAACAAATTTCAGCATCTTCAACCAATGTTCACCCAATGTTCAACAGATCTTTACTCAATGGATCAATGGCACATTTCCAATTTCCCAATTTGCTAGCTCTTGCAATATTGTTGGCACATTTCTCATATTACCGTCATTTGCTGTAGATATGGCTAGGACCATTTTTCACTAGGAATGATGGTCAACAATGGGAGATGAGATAATAGTAGAATAGGAAAACTGGACAACAGAAAAATTAGACAATGGGTCAACAGGAAAATGGAAAACTGGATGATGAGAGATAAGAAAATGGGTACACAGGAAAATCAGAAAAAAAATCAGAAAACCAGATACTGGAATACTGAGAAAACAGGAAAACGGGAAATTGGGAAAATGGACAATGGGAGAGATGGACAATGGGAAAACAGGAAAACAGGAAAATGGACAGTGGGAGAGACAGACAACAGAAATGGGAAATGGGAAATGGGAAACAGGAGAGACAGGAATGCAGGAATAAATTGGGAGAAATTTGAGAACAGTATAGATTCAAAGACCAGGTGAATGAGAAAATCAGAAATGAACTTAGTATTATTCACTATTTAATGTATATCTCAAAAACACAAATAAAGCACTTCTATATTGTGAAACTGATTTTTATTTAAAATTTTAATCTGATTATTAGGATGCAGCCAAGGTCAGGGAGCCACAAAAGAATGAAGCACTTCTTTTGGCTTCCTGTGCCAAAGGCACAATGGGTGTGGACTAGTACCAAAGAAGGTGAAGGGGGCAGGCCCAAGATCTTGGGAAGATCTGAGAGATAAGTCTGCTGACACATCGGGGTTATCAATATTTAGGTGATGTTTTTATGCTGTACCAAATGTCAAGAAAATATTTGAAACTTAAATTGACATAAAAATGGAGACATAACTTTAAATTTTGGCTGTGTTTTGGATGAAGTGCAAAATTTCAAGTGTTGGCAAAGATATTCCCACTAACCATATGCCAATAACAATAAGAAATTTAATTTAATTTTCTGTGTGTACTTACATTTGAAGTTCAATTCTAACCTAAAATGTCAGATAAAATATAAAGTTTGGGATATGACCATATGCCTGCTTATGTAGGAAGTTTTTTGTCTGACAATTGAGATGCCCTGAAAACTTAAAGTTTGTGCTGATGGCAAAATGTGTTGACAAAACTTGAAGTTTTGTCCACAGACTAAATGAATTGCCCAATCATTGCCCAATCATCACCCACCCATCATCCGAGAATTTGAATATACACTGTCCTATTATCATTGAGATTAAGTGCCAACTGGGCAGTATAAGCAAGACAGAATGACAAGATGAATTCTCTGCAGTAGATGCCAAGGATATGGAGTAGTATATTTTCATAACCAAGATATGTAAACACTTGATATGACAACAGTACAGACTATGTCTCATTCCAAACTAGATAAACCTTGTTAGTGTGAATGAGGAGGGGTTCAGTTCAATAACTCTTACCAGGCACTCTCATCATGAAATCATAACACACTGCAGAAACATTCTGTATCATCTTGACTGTGCCAAGGTTAAATTTGAGAGAGTGCTTCCATTCAGTGGAGGTCATCAGACCATTGGCATCGTTGGTGCACAAAAGTTGCTTGCAAAACTTCTTGAATGTTGCCTAGATTGGTTTGGAACCAATCTTCACAATGAGCTGATCAAAAACCAATGTTTAAGCCTGACATATTCCAAGCATGTGGCTGAGACCACCAGGATATTACTACATCCATGCCCTGAGCTGGATAGCACAAATATTAGCACAACATTCAATTTGTATAAAGAAAGCTTACCCTGGTGCACTAGTATGTCCCACACATAAAATTGATTTCTTCTTCTGACAGCCCATCATCATAGTATGTATAATTATTGCTACATAATAGAAGACCAAATGGGACAGCTTCAGGTGAGATACTATCAAGGACAGAAGGGAGATGGTCGAAATCAAGGCTGTGCAATGCCAACCACCATATCAGTCCCCCATACAGAAAAGCAGCTCTTGCTCAAGGCCAGTTCATAAACTTATGACATAGCTGCTTATATACAATGTAATCCACATATATATATTGTGGAAGGGGGATAGTTGGTGTCCCAAGGTGTAGGTATGAAGCTCAGCAAGGGGGTGCTGGAAGTCTTGGTTATGTGCTGCAGGGTCTTAAATGACATGCCTCTTTGAAGGAGAGCAAGTGTGATCTTCTGTAAGTCTGAACCCACATAGTGCAGTAACATATCTCCCTACCTATAGGGCCAACCCACCATGGGCCCACATAACAATATAAGCCTTTTATATAAGAGATGGGCCCACATGTGGGATTGTACCTCAGTTTACTGGGTGGGCCAGGGGTTAGATATGAACTGAGGCTCAAGGGTGGGCCTACTGTATATACATTTTGGAATACAAAAATATATAGGATAGTTGTAGTATGATGTATAGGCTATATCTGGTAGGTGCTACTCGATGGTGAGGGGTGGGCCCATATACAAGTGGCAATATCTTTGCATATTTCAGGATCACCACAGGGTATGGATTATCACCGGTGGTGGCTGACCAATGCATGAATATTCAGTGAGAAATATGTTCAGGAAATGGTATGTTGCATGCTGGCTTTTACAGCTTCTGGGAACCGTAAGCCTTTTTACATGGTCACTCTTGAACAGAGCACAGTTGAGGGCCAAATAGTATTGAAGTGCAGAGGCTCAACCCCTTATATATATAAATATGAAATTTCCAGTGCCATGATTCAGGATCGCAGTGGGGGGGAAGGGGGGGTACCCATCAGTAAATTCTGGGAACCGCAAGCCTTACTACATAGTCACTCTCAAACAGAGCACAGTTGAGGGCCAAACCGTATTGAAGTGCAGGGGCTCAACCCTGTATATATATAAATATAAAATATCCAGCACCATGCTTCAGGATCACAGCAAGGGGGGGGGGGGGGTTACCGATCAGACAAGTGATGTCTGGTCTATATCTGGTGAGGAGTTATTGTATTGGGTGACCAGAGACGCTGTTTTTAATTATCATGGCATTCTATGCATACCATAATGACATTTAAGTGATCCAAAATCAGTGCAACTGTATGCAGAGGGCCACTGGAAACATGGCGCTGGTCACTGCAGTTGCATTATGTCGGCATCATGTGCTGCAGCAAATTCTTCATTTTGCTGATCTCTAAATTTGGGAAGTTAGGTAAAGCCAATGTGTAGTACACATGCCTCCTTATGTCCATCCTTATATTAACAATGTTGTTTATTAGTCACTGGTTTTCTGGGAGACATATAAGTACAATGCCAAGCATGTTACCAGAAAGCCATGATTAATATTCCTCCTGACTGGGCCTTGGCCACAACCCATATTGCTAGTGAATATGTATCTCGCCAGTTCCTTGCCATGATCAGTGGACGGCCCAATGCTATTCCCCCACTCAAACTAGATTTTGTCATGCTCATGGCATGCTCAAAGCTGGCTAATACCCTCACCGATGCCTATCGAAACTCCGGTATGACTTGTTTGGCAGCGCCTTATATGATCTAATTCTATCAATATCAGTCACTATCAATTTAGATGTAGTCAGGTATGCAGATGTTCTGCAGATGATGGAAAAAGGCATTAACCCTGTTCGCGAAGACAGCCTTCTTGCCAGGTATCCACCTGACAGCCAGATCCATCTTGATAGGCCAGCAGTTGTGTGTGACAAGTTCGGCATCATCATCTTCTGGTACCTTCCCAGTGCAATTGATGGGGCCATATAGGTAAGCTGCACTCAATTGCGAAATGATTGTATTGACAGTATTAGAATGACATGGCAGTGGCTACCAAAATGATGTCAGTTCCACTAGCCAGAAGCATGACAAGCAGTGCCACCACGAGCAATAACTGGAGGACCTATGTGTCAAACTTTTATTCAATTCAAAGCAGCAGTACTCCAGGATGTATCAATCTGTCACCGGCATGGATGCAAGGTCACCTGGTGAGTCACACCTCATGTTCAGCCACATCCATTCCCACTCTCATAGGCACCAAAATTTCATCCCATCCACAAGTCTCAGCAACTCTTAAGGAGGTTGAAGGATGGTCTTTCTGTCAGGCTATGCACAGACTGGCGGTGCTCATCACCGCTGCATTGAGAGTCATGCACCCTAACCTGTATTAGTCATCATTGGTGATGAAGCTAGCCTTGGGGCTCTGGGCAGATCAAAATAAATCAAATGAAATTGGAGATCGTCTCAGAGAGTGGCCATCAGTATTCACTGCACTCGCCATTGTGTGCAACCAGTGCTTGCCGATGCACCGTGATTCATTGTCACGTCCCCAATAGTTTGATGCCATGACCACCTTTGGCAATTACAGCATGGCAACCATTAAGATGCCAAATCTAGAGATTGAAAGTGTCTACCCTGCAGGTTCTATGGTTGCCAGATCAGGATGAATCATCAGGCATGGATTGGAAATGGCAGATGACAACTGAACAGCCCCGGTATGGTACATGAGGGATGATGTTCATGTGTTTGTGGATATCTCAAGGGCTGACTACTTCAAGTACTGGTCACTGGTTGCCGATTCTCTATAGCTATAAAGTACTTTAAATGTGACTAATAGATGCCAGACCAGCGTGGTAGTGCAGGCACCATGGTGTCACCAGTAATCCAGCATGTTCTGCCACTCACATTGTGACCCAGCAGACTAGTGTCTATGCCAATATGATATTTCTAGAGGCAGTATTCAACAATCAGGCTGTATTGTACATAATAACTATTGCCTAATCTACATGTCATCGCCAGAGTCAATTTCTTCACTGGACCCAGCCTCTGCCTGGTGAACTTCATCCAACAAGGATTCTACTGAGGGAAGAATGTATTCATGGAGCTGTGCAAGGTGGTGCAAGCTGATGAGATCTTTGAAGATCCTTGTGAGCCAGTCTCTGCTTTCACAGAATGCCATGAGCATCATCTTGTTGCTCTGTATGACTGTCATATCCCATACTCCAAACCCAACTTTCCATCCCTATCATCATCCATCTTCCAGTTATGCATATCACACCTCAGTAGGATTAGCCCTGCTACCTCCGTCCATCATCTGATTTGATATCCAGACACCCACAACCCTCTGATGCACAGATCCAATACCATCTGATGTTTCCGGTCTGATCTGATGCACATATCCGATACCATCCGACGTTTCCAGTCCGATGCTATGATCCAATGTATGGATCCATTATGGTCCGACGTATGGATCCATTACGATAACAATCTGATAAACAATAAGCTTCGTAATCCCTTTCCTGTTCACATAACATTATCACAGCCTTTCCTGCTATTGGTAAATCCTTATTACCAGCTTCTCAGTATTCCTTAATTCCTGACAATGTTTCCTTGATCTGTTTTACTTGTGATTAATTCCTGGCTATGTTATTCCATCTGTCCACTCGTGATTTCCTTCCGGCTTCTGTTGATTAGCGATAGACTTTGCTCATACTTCATACATAGCCTCGAGCCTTAGGCATTTAGTATATAAACTCCTGTACTTACATTGTAACACCTCAGTTCAAATATTAAAGTTATTTTCCATCTCTCTTGTCTTAGGGATTGAGTCCCTTATGCTCCAACTCTACCTTTCGGTAGTCTTTCCTTATGCTCCGATACTTTCGGACCTAGGTCCGATAGTCAATCCTTGTCTATCCTTATCCTAAGCTATTCTGGACTATGTCCAATAGCTATTCCTAGTCTTTCCTTATCCTTAGCTATCTGGGACCTTGTCCGATAGTTATTCCTTGTCATTCCTTATCCTTGACTATTCCGGACTTCGTTCTGATAGTTCTACTTCGTCCTTCACTTATCCATAACTATTCCGGACTTCATCTGGATAGCTATTCATTATCCTCCACTTATCCGTGACTATCCTGGACGGTGTCCAGATAGACAACCCTCATCCTGTGTTCCTCCAAACATCCTTCATCACACTTCCTCTGGTCCAATCTCGGACATCCCATCCTGTTCCTTTCTGCTTCAGACATAGTCCGCTACAGCCTTTCCTCTGTTGGTTTCTACTTGGGATTTATCCTGAAGTAGTCTTTAACTCTTCCCACACCTCCGGACTTGTTCTGAGTAGCCTTCCTATTTCTGGACATATGTCCGGATTTAGTTCCCACGCTTTGGATATGACCTCAGACAAGTTCCTGCAGTTCCGGATATCACATCCGGACTTTCCCATGCTTTCTGGAAGTCCTCTGGGCTCTTCCACCAGAGTTACCTTACCTTCGGAAGTTCAACTGAACTTTGTTGGATGTCCTCTGGACTTCATTCTGAAATGTGGGGCACATACTCAGGTAAGGGGCACAGCGTACGAGCTGAGGCCAAGCCCTTCCTTTCTAATCTGACCCTCCGGCATGGTTCTTAACAATGACTTCATCTGGCTTGGGATCCCGAATATCATTGCCAGGACCCAAGGTGCCACCAACCATCATCTGTGCCAGATGATCAACTACACATTTATCAGCATGCGCTGTGAGGTCTCAACAAAATACACTTACATTCCTCACCTCCAAGGCGGTGTACAATATCAATTGCTGCATGTTCAGCATCACCTACCAGTGATTTCAGTGTGGGCCGTTCGAGCTGACCAACAGTGTCAGGCAATGAACTGGTGGATGGTCCTGGAGCTGCATTGGTGATTGCAGCAGGCAAGGCTACAGGCAGCAACAATTGCGGTGAGGGTATAGGTGGCAAGGGCTCATGTGGTGATGGTGGTGCCCTGATGAGCTCTGGTTGCCACTCCCTGATTAGTGCAGGAGGCTCACATCCAAACTTAAATGCTGTCAAGGAAGGTCAATACTGAGTATGAGGAAAATTATGTCACTTACATTCATTCTGAAAGTCATAACCAACATGCCTTGAGGTTGCTGGTGGGGTGGCACGAAAAACTGCCAGTGGGAGATTGAAGTCAAGGTTGAATGGCTGTGATGTGGCGGGCGCTGCTGTGGCAAGCAGTGTCATACCCTGGACAGGAAGATTGAACCCCAAGTTGAATGACTTGGGGGCTGGCTCAGTCGTACCCTGAATGGGAAGATTGAACCTGAAGTTAAATGGGGTGGGGGCTGGCTCCTGTGTGGGCAGAGTGAGGCTGAACCCATGGTTGAAAGGTTGTGGGGTGTGCACCACCAGTGATGGTGGCAGGAACACCCAAGTTCATGTCGAAGTTGAACTTTGGCATGGGAGGTGCGGCAGACAGTGGCGCCATGGGCAAGTCAAGATCCATGCCAAGGTTGAACTTTGGCATGAGAGGTGTGGCAGGTGGTGGCATGGTGGGCAAGTTGAGATTCATACCAAAGTTGAACCATGGCACTGGCAGTGGCTGTGCCATAGGTAGAGACATGCCTAAATTCAATCCTAATCGGGAGTTAGGAAGGTGCATCACTGAAGGTGGAATGATTAACTCATGAGGGTTGACCGGCAATTCAGCTTTACTACTGGATGTTGTGTCGTCGGTTAACATTGGTGATTTGAATTGTACTTTGGAATGGAAGGTCTGATTGAGAGATTGGGACATGTGATGTTGTGAGAACAATGGAGAGTTGAGAGGGTTGTATGAACTGATTATATATCTGATCTAGGTGTGGACCGTGGAAGTTCAAATTGTGGCACCCCACAATGCTTTATCCAGTCAGCGAAACCCAGAACACATGATTCTCAAACATCCTTGCTGTGTGTTCAGTGCTGAGAAGCAACTGACTTCAAATTTTCCAATAGATACAATTTCAGTGCTGTGATCTCCCATCTTCCATTTGTTCTCCACACCATGCCTACTCCTAAGTTTTCCAACACTGCCATGGACGAGGCTGCAGAGCAGCTGTTGACAATTGTCAAGAAAGGGGCAAATTTGAGGTATGGCAATCCTGGTCACCTCAAATTGGTGATGGATGTTGGAGATCTGCTGGTGAGTGTTATTAAAATAACAGGGCAAGGGGCTGTGTTCACTACATATAGTCACTGGTGTTCAACACCCATGGCATGATGGCAACATTTATCCCGCCAGTCCTGCTATCAGCTGCCATGGAGATGCGGTGCAGCAATCATTTACCAGCGCTCCTGTGTGGGCCAGGATCAGGGACGACGATCCACGAATTCAGCAACATCCATTGAAGGAGAAGGCAAGAATCATCACCGTTGCCAGGCCCCAGCGTCAGCCGACCGAGCCGGCGAAAGAATCAGCCGGCGATGACAGCAATACCGCCGCCGTACCTGCACCGTCAAAGTCCAAGCGCAGGCCAAAGCCAATGCCTAGGAGATCGAAAGCAGCGCATGCGGAGTCCAAGGAAAAGGAGACAGGCGGTACACGAGGGAATTCACCGCCGGCCTATACCTCCTCACAAAAAGGTAAAGGGAAGGAAGTAGGTCCTGCAGAGAATGATGCTGTTGTCAATCGAGGTCGGACAACCCGAGTGGAGAAGAGACGGAAAGGGTCCAATACCAGTTCGCCGCCAACTGCAGGCGGTGCCGGCGCCACGCAACATGTTGCTGATGCTACCACAATGCAGGTATGTAGTTTCATTCATGTTTCCATATACACTCATTTTCGGTGAATAGACCAAGACATCAAAACGTCCCAAAGTCGTGCCTGAGCCGGTGTCACCACAAAATGATTCACCAAAGCTTATTTCACCAAAGGAGGACAGGAAATCGGTAAGTTCTTTGATGCCTGATGCTAGATGTGCTAACACATAATAGGCATTGGATGGTGCGGAGCTCATTCCACCCTGTGATGCGTGCATGAAATCGTAGGTCTTTCATATAATTTCTCAATGCCATGTATATTCATTTTGCACATCAAGGGGCATCATGTGTCGAGAAGGATTTGGTACCACCGGTGCCACACTTAAAGCATGTGGCCGGTGCGCCCGGCAAAAACTGAGGTGTTCCCTTGCCAAAGTTGCACCTGGTGAACAAGGCCGGAAAAGATCTCTCTCACGCCGCCGCCCGCAGACAGAAGGTAATTGTACAATCTCCATGTGATATTTGCTGACTTGAAAACGATATGGTAGTTGATGCTGACATTCCCAATGCCACCGCCGCATCGCCGCCGCCGCCGCCGCCTCAGTTCCACCCATCACCACCCTAGACAGTCAAACACCACCACCAGCCGAGCCATCAGAGTCCTCCATCCTATACCCTCCTGATGCACAGCAAACAATGGACGTGGACTTTGATGATTCTGGCGATGGGCTCACGAAAGTCTTGGAGGGAATGACACTGGAGGTGATGCAAGACTCGGCGAGTTTAAAGGCCAAAAGTGCAGCTCTTCAGGACAGTACCGCCAGCCTCCGGGCAACAATTTCCGAACTCAAGGCTGAGAACGTCGCTGCCGCCGCACAGCTGAAGGATCTGCAAGCTAGGATCAAGTCTCAGGATGCGGCACTCCATGAGTTGCAAGGCCTGCGGTTGGAGGTAGCGGCATTGCAGGATGAAGTCAAGATGTTGAGAGGAGAATCAACCGCGAGGGATCAACAGCTTCGGTCTGCTCAAGACCAATTGAGGCAGCAGGAACGTGCCACGGCAGTCCTTCAGGATGCCTACAACGCCATCCGTCAACGTCTCACCGGCCAGCCGCATTCATTGTCTTCCCCGTTTACAAACTCGTTGTATCTTGCCAACTCCATGTATGGCGCCGGTCAACCCATGGTGCCCCTCAGCATGGGTCAGATGCAAAACATGGAAGGATTGTATCTCAACTTGCCATCATCAGTTGCTAACATCTCCAACGGTTCCATGTTGGGTGCTCCAGCTGCCGGCCCTTCTGCCAACGCCATCGCCGGCAGCTCACTGTACCGGCGGAGACACCAATAGCGGCGCGGCGCCAGGCAGTAGATAATTTTTATGTAACAATCATTGAATTACAAATTGAAATGGAAATCAATTTGTTCTGCCATATAGCAGGAACAATATTGGCGGTGCCGCCGGCAGTATCTTGGTATGAACATGCAATCATCATACTGTGGTAATAACATTCTACGTATTGCGAATAACCTGGATCATTTTCTACCCCGTCTTGGCTTTGGAGGTTCAACTAAAGTCACCTTGCTCCTTGTTCTCTTGGCCGGTGTATCACTGATGGGCGGCGCGCCGCGCCGCTTCCCCGAACGAGTGGTTGGTACCAATGTTGGTTCCATTTCGGCGGTTGAGACCTTGACAGTCTTTGCAGCTTTTGGCAGAGGCCTATTCACAGTCATTGGGGCGGGCGGCTTATTGACAATCCTGGGGACCTTTGTAGGCCTTACTATTGTCAGACTGGTGGAAGCAGGAATAATCTGACCGGTAACACAGCGGCGCCCATCAGAATTCCATTATTAATTTTGGCAAGCACATACCGATGCCGGTGGCAATTGTTCCCTGACTTTGGACATTGATCCTTCCTTTCCGTCCTCAGAGGAAGATTCACCATCTTCCCTTTCATCCAAGCTATCCTCATGGGCCTTGTTGTTGCGGTGACTGGACCGGCGTATGACTTTCGGCTCAGACTTGGCTGACTGGCTCCCTGTGATGGTCGGATATAGCTGCTTCCCCATCATCAGAGGACTGATACTCCTCCCTACCATTCAAGCTTTCATCGGTATCCTCTAAATGTGTGGAGGCTTGTTTGGAGGCATTCGCCAACTTGGGAGCATTGTGGGCCTTGTTGTGGCGGCGGCTCAACCGGTGGATGAGTTTCTGATAAGCCTTGGCCGGCGGCTCCATTTCGCCGTCAGTGTCTTTCCAAGATTTGAAACAGAATGTGGGACGAAGCTTCTTTTGTTGCCGATCATACCAGAAATCCAATAAAGCAGTAGCACCTGCTTTGTCTATCTTGGATGGTTCTACCACCTGTAAGTCCGCCGGCCAGACGGCGGCATCAAAAAAATCAGATTGATTCTTGATCAAGTCACCCCATGGCACCGCCGCCTTGACTTTCTCTTTTCCTATGCACATCCCTGTGAAACGTTCATACTGGTGAATGTTGTGAATGAAGCATCCACCTACTGTAATGTTTGGTCAAGAAAGACCGAATGACGTGCTGCTGTTCGCCGCGTTTCAAACCGGTGGTTTCGGGGAGCATCGGCAACCCATCATTGTCTTCCTCCAACTCAAGGAGCTTACGCGGCACACGTTTCTTGGAGGTGACCACCTGTGGAACATCATCATCCTGGACATCTGATCATTGCTAGGTGTTAGGACAATGATGAAGACCAGCAGCTGGGTACCTCACCGAATTGTTCCCCAGCATACTGCCGCCATTCCGGCATGAATATCTCATCCCAATTCCTTGTCTTCATGAAGCTATCGGCGCCGCCAAACTGATCATTGTGGTCATGTCTATGATCAGAAATTAGATGTCTGATCAGGAAGAGTCAAAGACCACACTCACGCTCCTAACATCAGTTTGCCTCTGCTGTCCCTCCACGCCGACATCACAAAGACCCTCATCCCAGCCTGCTTGAACATTTCAGTGGCAAAATGCTCTATCATATCAGCCCCTTTGTTTTCAGCCAGATTGGCCTGGACTTCAGGAGGAGCAGCTTCGTTGTTCCACTTATCTGCAAGAACATTTGCCTCTTCCTTCTCCTCAGCTGACAGACCGGCGAGCACAGTCTTGGTAGCCTCTGGCCACTTGGCAATCATGGCCTCACTCCCAGGCATCTCTCCAGTCTCCTGTCGAATCAGAGCCTTGTTCTGCTCAACCAATACACTGGTGAGCTGTCCATTTCTTGCCATATTTCACAAGAGGCTTTGGAGCTTTTCGGCGACATTGGTTGTACAACCACTCCTTGTATGTCTGTTGTTAAAAATAAATAGCCATCACACTGATATATCATATGTTAGATCATACCTTTTTTCTTGCCTTCAATAAGGCCTTGTCCCGAGTGGGAGCTTGAAGGCAAGCTTCCTTGTGTACAGCCTTCAAAATGAGGTGTCTTTGTTTGCCTTTGACAGACCTCCAGTCCTCCAGATGGGCCTGGAGGACTGCAATTTCTGCCTTGATCAGGGGAAGCTTGGCCTGCTGGGGGACAGTGATAGGTGATTCACTTCGAGGCATAGTAGTATATAGCTGCTGAAATGGATGGTTGGAGAGTTGAAAATTGTCGGTTCCAGGCCCTTGCTCGGCTCTTTCGGTGCCTTCATATTATGTACCTTTAGCTACATGATCCACCTGCATACACACCTGTATTGCTTCTCCCTGTGCAGCACTGGCTGAGTGTTTAAGTACATATGATTACAATATAGGCCTGACATTATCCTACTGAAACTGAGCAGTTCGAGGACTGATCAAAGCAGGATGAATGATATTTCATGGTTCATATTTCCGGATGTAGCTAATATTGAATCAAGATGAATTAAGATCTACATCAATGA
This sequence comes from Suillus occidentalis, assembly GCA_016628085.1. Lineage (NCBI taxonomy): Eukaryota > Fungi > Basidiomycota > Agaricomycetes > Boletales > Suillaceae > Suillus > Suillus occidentalis. The sequence continues at coordinate 42,398 of JABBWB010000281.1, forward strand.
TATCAGTTTGATATGTATTGCCTGCTCCATGAATGCACAGATGGCCACACGATATGCATCCATAACTGACTCTGATATCATATCATTGTGAGTGCTCCTCCCGAGGAATGAATCCATCAAATAACCAGTGAAAGTCTGTAATGATACCATACCAAACATGATAAATATGTCACGTTGGTGTTTGTCCCAATCTAGCAGTGAACAAATCCCTACCTTCAATCATCACTCATAGTCTAAATCAAAGCATGGAAGTGTCATATCCCATATATTAACGCTTCTCATCTGGACCTTCAGAACACAGATCCGATCCAGTCTGATGCACAGATCCGCTTCTGATCTGATATACGATAAGCTTCTTAATTCATTTCCTGTTCATATAACATTATCACAGCCTTTCCTGCTATTGGTAATTCCTTATTACTGGCTTCTCGGTATTCCTTAATTTCTGGCTATGTTTTCCTTGATCCGTTTTACTTGTGATTAATTCCCGGCTATGTTATTCCATCCATCCACTCATGATTTCCTTCTGGCTTCCATTGATTAGCGATAGACTTCACTTATACTTCATACATAGCCTCGAGCCTTGGGCATTTAGTATATAAACTCCTGTACTTACATTGTAACACCTCAGTTCGAATATCATCTTAGTTTGTCCTCTCTCTGTCGAGCCCCTTCAGTGACAAATTCCGTATCATACGGGCCACCCGACCTACATAATATCCCGTATCAGACGGGCCAGTGGACCATGGGCCCATGTTGTGTATATCCTCGATGATGACAGATGGGCCGGGAGTACAATTATTTCCGATGGGTACGGGTGGGCCCATGTATGCCAATGATATATATATTGTTGATGTTGACGGATGGGCCAGGGAAATATGATCATTCATGGAGATGGGTGGGCCCATGCAGGTAATATGTAGAGTAGGATATTATAGACAGCTGGGCTGAAGAGAGGTGTAAGGCAAACATTATTATATAGATGGGTGGGCCAAGGGGGGGTGTATTACATATAAGGGTGGGCCAAGGTGGTGGAATATTACATATACGGATGGGCCGAGGGTGGTATAAAATATTGATTGCATAGACGGGTGGGCCAAGGTGGTGGAATATTACATATACGGGTGGGCCGGGGTGGGGAGTATTGCGTATATGGGTGGGCCAAGGTGGGGTATATTATATAGATGGGTGGGTCGACGTTGGATGTATTATATAGATGGGTGGGCCGACCTTGGATGTATCACATAGATGGGTGGGCCAATGTGGGGGGTATTACATAGATGGGTGAGCCTAGATAGGTTTCACCAGGACATACAGCTGATGTAGCGAATCAAATATGTAGGATACATGCACACTATGAGTGCATATACCTACCATGGACCACTGAAATCTAACCCCATAAGCATGAAAACATGAATTGGCCATGTGTGGCATCCACCGAGAATGGAGTACTGAAGCAGAAAAACCCCGCACATGAACCCTGGTGTGCACTGTATCCTATTTGTCATGGAACAAGTCACCGAGTCTCAAAACAGGAAAGCATGGACACCAGAAGCACAACATTGGCAAAAATATAAATGTGAAATGTTCACGACATGCCGAACCCTGAACCCCGAAATTGTGGACTGCCGGGGCTCGGATCTTGGGGTTCGGGACTCGGGACTCGATATTGGAGATGAAAAACATTGTTTAAAAATGTTTGAATGAAGTTGCCATACATCCATACATACTGTCCTGCATATCCATAATCATGTGACTGACCCCCGACCCCCGAGTCCTGAGTGCCGGACACCTGGAACTTGGGACTTGGGACTCAGGACAACATGTGAGATGAAGACAATTTGTGAGATGAAAGAGACATGTGTGAAATATTTTTGAATCCCCCTTCTGCATATCTGTAAATATTGTACCAAACCCCGAACCCTGAAATTGTGGACTGCTGGGTCTTGGGTCTCGGGGTTCGGGTGTCCGGGGTTCGGCAGTCATAATTTGGGGAGGTTGCCAAAAATTGATTTACACATGTGTGGATGCTCACATATCAAACTTCGACACCCAAACCCTGGACCCCCAAACCCCGAGACCCGAGACCTGAGCTGCCGAACCCTGGACACCCGAACCCCAAGACCCAAGACCTGGCAGTCCACAATTTCAGGGTTCAGGGTTCAGTATAATATTTACAGATATGCAGAAGGGGGATTCAAAAATATTTGACACATGTCTCTTTCATCTCACAAATTGTCTTCATCTCACATGCATGTTGTCCCGAGTCCCGAGTCCCAAGTTCCGGGTGTCCGGCACTTGGGACTTGGGGGCCGGGGGTCGGATGTCAGTCAAATGATTATGAATATGCAGGACAATATTTATAGATGTATGACAACTTCATTCAAAAATTTTTAAACAATGTTTTTTCATCTCCAATATTGAATCCCAAGTCCCGAACCCCGAGATCCGAGCCCCGGCAGTCCACAATTTCGGGATTCGGGGATCGATGAAATGTCAATGGATTCAAATATTTTTGCAAGCTTCTGGCCTCGGGAGATATCAACTGTGAATCTCGAGTTTTCAGTTCAGGATGTCAGGAAGGTGGGTCAATCATTCAATTGTGGCATAGGTAACATGCATTGACAAACATTTATGTACATCTATCACTAGGGAATTAGGCAGCCATTTCAACCTCCTCACCAGAAGTCCCAGCCTTCACCTCAACATCCATCTCCTCAGAAACCGAACTATATTCTGGGAAGAGGTTGCCCGGATCATCCGGGACCACAATTTCGCCAGACGATTGTGGACCCTCAGGCTGAACTTGGCTGGGCTCAAACATGAGCCCCACCATGTCAGATGTGTCCTCTACCTTCAAGGGAGTGGGTTCAATGACTCCCATGTCCAAATTAATGAGGTTGGGAAGTGCGGAGGGGAGGGGTGACATGAACAGAGGGGGAACGGATTGATCCAGCAACATGGTTGCATTGGCAGGTGAGTCTGGAAGTGGAAATGAGGGGTGCCGGTTGACCACCTGGCGCCGGAGGCTCTCATGGAGGCGTTGCAGGGTATCAATCTTACCATCCTGCTCCCGCACACAAGCCTCCAGAATGGCGATGCGAGCTGCACCATCCCTAATGGCAATTGCCATGGAATGGAGATCCAGCATGGGCACATCGAGTGCAGTGCGAGGTACTGCGGCACTCGAGGACGGAACAGCTAAGTGAAAATTGAGGTCAGCCAGTCAGTGAAAATGGGAGTGACTTACCAGCTGTGGCAGGGGCAGGGGCAGGGGCAGGGGCAGGGGTCTTCCTGCCAGTGGTCTTGCTGCGACCACGAGACTGCACCTTGGGTGTAGTTGCAGCAGGGACGGCCGGAGTTCAGGATACCCCACGAGATTGACTTCGAGTCTGGGTCCTGGACTGCGAGGCAGATGGACCAGTGGAGGGAGCAGGGGCGGGTGTCTTGGAACGAGTCCGCTGGGTGGTGGCCTTACCTCTGATGTGTTTGGGGGGAGATCCCACAGATACCGGATGACATTTGATCTTCTTGGTGGCGCACCAGAGGCAAGATAAGCAGGGGTGGCCGGTCCTCCTGTCCAAACGAGTCTCGCAGTGCCAATCTTCCTTGACACAATAATAGCAGGGGTTGTTCTGTGGGATCCATGAGTGGACGGATGACAGGGAATTCAATGCAGTACTCACTGGGCCAGGAACCGTGATATCAAAGGTGGGAATGGCTGGAGGTTCCCCATCCAAAGCACCTGCAGTGTCATCAGTGGGCTCGGCAACCTCCGGACGACTGCCAGAGGTTTGCTGAAAAATTGTAAGTACAAATGTCAGTTCCAGATGCAATGTCAAGACTTACCATAGCCTCAGGATGACTGATGGGAGATTTCTAATGCAAATAAAATCAGAAACATGAGCTCCAGACAAATGTAACTGACTCACCGAAACCTCTGGACGACTGCCAGCAGTCTTCTGTTGACACATGAGCATAAATTTAAGTTCTGGACGAAAAAATTGGACTTACTGAAGCAGGCCCAAAATTTTGCTTCTTGGGGGAACCAGGTGAACGAGGCACCTGGGGCGTCCTGACAACAATGGTGGAGAGCTGGGGCAGGACAACCTCCGGCACTCCATGTGAAATCAGCTGAAACAAATTGAGAGCATGAAAAAAATGAGCCAGGCGACATACCTGAACAATGGTGTCTTCCTCATCCTCTGACTTGACATCTGGAGCCGACTTGACAGGTTGAGTCGACTTGGCACGCTTGCGACTCTTCATGGCAGACTTAGGAGGTTGGGAGGAGTGCCCAGAAATCATGGGCGACTTCCTCTTTTGACTCCCTTCGACCTCTGGCGCAAGATCGACAGCAACTGCCTTACCTTTCCCTTTGTCTCAGAACTCAGACGTCTGGGGGCCGGAGGTGCCGGAGATGCCAGGAGGGGAGGGAAGGACAGGTGCAGAGGGCAGGACAGGTGCAGGAGGAGGGACAGGTGCAGGGGAAGGAAGGTCGACAGTCAGTGGGCCGGTGGACGGGTCAGGAATGACAGAGAGATCGCAGGAATGATCACCCAACACCTGCCAGGCGCGGATCTTGTTGCGCCAGGCATGTCTGGACACCCAGGGATCATCATGGCCGATGCTGTGCCAGTTGGGCCACACCCTGGGAGTCATGGGACGCACCCTGAGAAGCTCCTTGGAGCAGGAAGCCACAATCCCAGGGATGTAATCCCCTTTCTCATGCTCCCGGACGATCTCACCCTGCCCGGATATTAGAAAATGAGTGGTATCAATAATGTAATCATTGCCACTTACCAAAAGAGTGGTGGCCTGTTTTGTCAGGACATTGTGGGCTTCCCCAGTGCCGGCTGGGATGAGCCGAGTGCCAGCAATGATGCCCACCAGCTTAAGAGTGGATGCCTTGAGGCCGGCCAATGAGGTTTGGACAGGAGTAGACATTTGGATTGAGTTGAGATATATGAAAATGCTGAAAGCAGGGTGAAATCTGTTGTCACAAGGATGATGTTTCAAAGGAAAACAGACAATTGAAGGGCGTTGTTGAAAACCATTGATTGTTTGTCATTGTTTGGTCGTGGTTCAACTTTTTTGGCCATCGCCGGCCATGTGTTGAAATTGCAAGTTATCAGTTATCAAAAAAAAAAGTGAAAACCACCTGTGACAGTGGAAACACTGATCAGATGAAGTAATGTGTAAAAGCGTATGTGATTGAAGGGGGATAAGAAGCAGTAGACGCTACAGGAGTGTAGCATCTGGTATAAGTAATCGTAAGTATCTCGTTGTAAACATACGTCAATAGTACGCGGTGACCAATCATAACGCAGTTGCGTAAGCCATGCTTACACCCTCCCAACCTATGAACTTTTGTTTTCCTTTGCCATCTCCCAGACATCCAGCACCTCACAGTCCTCGAGATCCTTGCGAGGGAGCCACTCATCTTCATCGGCACCATACCCCACCCATCGAACAAGATATCGCTTACCACGGCCGACTCGCTTCTCGTCAACAATACGTTTGATAAAATTCTCCATCTGGCCATCTGCGGTGACGACTGGACCTGGGCAGGGATATTCACAGGAGGGGAACAACGTAGGGTCGTTGGGATGGTACTGTCGCAGCTGAGAGATGTGGAAGGTCGGGAAGATGTTAGGGGAATTTGGTAAGTCAAGTGTGTATGTGGAGGTTTCTGGGTGTGCTTCGATAACCTTGTATGGACCGTCATAGCGAGGCATGAATTTGGCCACTCGACAGTCACCCTTCTGCATGTATTCCTGCTGGCGGTGCTTTGTTGATAACATGACGTTGTCACCGACCTGAAGTGAGAATTCTGCTGTGCGATGTTTGTTCACCTGAGTCACTTGTGAGGCTTTTGTGGCCAGTAAGTTGTCTTGGGCTTCCATAAGGTCGTGTTCCAGTTGTGAGACTAGCATTCGGGCGCGTTGGTCTTCGGGTGCAAGGTCCGCAATGTTGTTGAGAACAGGCGTCAATGGAGGAATAATGCGTGGTGAGCGTCCCAGGTGAAGTTGGAAGGGGCAAACCCCAGTGCTGGCGTTCACTGAGTTCATGATATTGAACCATACACGTGGAAGGGCGTGAACCCAGCCCTTTTGGTTGCGTTCGACGTGGAAACGAATGCATTGATTGACGGTCTTGTTGGTGCGCTCACTAGCACCGTCAGTCTGCGGGTGATAGGACGAAGACAGCTTAAGTTTAATTCCCATCAGTTTATGAAGTGTTTTCCAAAAACGTGAAAGAAACAGCTTATCGCGGTCTGATATGATGTTCAAGGGAAGACCGTTTTCACAGTACCAATGATCAAAGAACATTAGTGCAAATTGTTCTGCAGTGACAGTATTGCGGCATGGTAAGATGCGAAGGTCAGCATTGAGACGGTCTGTGATGGTGACGATCATATTGAATCCTTCGTCTTTGGGGAGCGGACCAATGAAATCAATGGCAATGGAGTCGCCACGAGCGTCAGGGATGGGTAGAGGATGTGAGACTCCCGCGGTCACTGTGGTAGGTGATTTATTCCACATGCATTCTACACAGGAGGGGATGTAAGAGTCAATGAGATCCCTGTGCATGTTGGGCCAGTAGTAAGCCTTGCAGAGCACCGCATAAGTTTTGTCAGAGCTGAAGTGACCCGCCGTGTCATGAGCAAGGTGGAAAAGTCGTTCCTGCAATGGGTTCACACAAGGAATGACGAGGCGGTTGGCAACATAAAGGAGGCCATGTTGTTGTGAGATGCCGGGCAAGGAGTCTATGAGAGTAGTCAGCTTTCAACAAAAGGGATCGTCTACGTAGCCTTCAATGATCTCCTTGAGAAAGGACTTGTCATGCTCTATGTGCATGGAGGTGTGAACGGGCGTCGTATCAGCTGTCATGTGTGGAGAAGTTAGTGTGCACACGATGGCGTAAACAGGCGTTGGGGTGGAATCGGGGCTGTCGGGAAGTTGGAGTCGTGACAACGTGTCAGCACCAGTGTTATCTTTTGTTTGTGTTGCATCATTCCATTGACCGGACATGCTGCAGATTCATTAGATGACATATACCTTGGGCCAGATGAAGAGCTGGATTCTGATTCCGGATCATCGGCTGGTCTGGATGTCCTGGATGAAATTCCCGGTATGTATCTCAATGCAAATTCACATCTTCTGACATTGCAAATTCATCAATCACCTCCAGCTCAATCACATCCGGTGCAGGGTGATGATCTCTCTCTGTTGCATGCCCCGGACTTGTATTTCGGGCCCGAAGATGACTTGATCGAGTTTGATGATGGCCCGGCTGTGCCAGATTCACCAATGACTGGTGAGTGTGTTCCTCCAATCTCATGTTCATTTTTCATTGCATCTTCCAAGTGAATGAATCCATGCCCGAACCTCATCCTGCCAGTCTGGATGTACAGGAGGCACCCATACCTTGTAAGTGGATTCATCCCCTATCATTCCTTCCATTCATGGGATCTCCCAAGCCCAATCATCAACCCCCGGACGTCAATCGCCGGGGCCATCACTCAACAATGAAGAACTCCGTGCCATGATTCAGGAGTTCATGCCAATCGGATCTTATGATCAAACCGAAAGTAAGCATTCAACAATTGATCATTCATCTCTGCTGATTTTGTGCAAGTTCAAACAATAGTGGATTGCCTAGGTGATTACCACCAGCGTTATGGACGTGTTCCTGACCCTACAGTGGCACAACTCTTAGAGGCTGACAGACCATTCCGGACTGCATGGGCTGACACATCCGACAAACTCCGGAAGGCAGATGCTGACCTCCGGAGGATGCAAAAAGTAAGGGATTCCACCTCCAAATTGCTGAAGGTATTGGATACCCTCATCTCCTCCTTTGAGGATCAACTCATGATGTAGATATCAATTCATGCCTGATAGTAGACATATTGCAGTATACTCTTCCAACTTCAGTACTCAGTGCTTGTTACTTTGTATACTCAAACTCCTCTGTACCCGGTGCCAGGTGCTCTGTATTCGGTATTATACACAGTGCTCAGTACTCAGTACTCTGCACAATATTTATTACCCAGTGCTTGGTACTTGGTGCTCGGTGCTCGGTACTTGGTACTTGGTACTTGGGGTTCAGGTTTCGGGAATTTGGACTTTGGCCTTGTTACTGGGGATTGGCCATTCGGTATTGTTACTTTGACATATACACAATAGCACATATGACATTTCAAATGGGGGCAGTAAGATATATCTACATTATGTGCATCCCCATGCTCTGGTGACTCTAGGGGTACTATCTACTGGCATTTGCAACATACTCTGGGTGGTCCTTGCCGATGGTTCAACCGGAGCCTTCCCGCCCCGCCTCCTTTTTGTTCCCGGAGGCTTGATACTCTCCTCCATTGCGACATTGTTAGCCTCGCCGGTGGCTTCCTCAGTCAACCCAGCCAGGAGGTCGCCCATTCGTGATGTCAGTAATGCAGCTGCTTTGGCTGGCTTGGCCGGGCGAGGCTTTGGAATTGCACGCGGGACTGCTGTGGCTTTGGATGCAGGACCTACTGTCCTGCGCTTCTTCAATGGAGGTCTCCCATCAGCCAAGTCACCATCCAGATCATCCTCCGTGTGATGAGTTGCGCTCTCTGTATCACTCTCCAGTTCTGTCAACGATTCCCGAGGCCTTCGGATGGTGACCCTCGGCTGCTTTCTCACTGTACAAGTCCAAGAGGGTGACTTGCTGGACACCACAGATGGTACCATGTCGCCATTGTTGTTCTTCCATGCTTTGAAAAGAAATGTGGGACCTTCGCCTGCTTCCTGCCGAGCATGCCAGAAATGGAGCAAGGCGGTGGTGTCCCAATGTTGCAGCTTCGAAGGCTCCTTCAGGTCAACATCCGCCAGAAGATATGTCCAGGCCACGAAGTCATCCGGACTTTGCACGATGGCACTCCATGGCACGACTGCCTTGTCCTTGCCTGAACATATCCCTGTGTCCCTGCATTCAACAATTTCTCAGATGATGCGAAGAGAAACTCACGGTAGTGCGATGTGAGGAAAGCCCTCACTATGGCCTTCTTCTCCTCAAGTTTCGTGTCGGTGATGTCCGGAAGCAACGGCATGCCTTCCCTGTCCATGTCAAGTTCGAAAGCAGGTTTGCGAACCCACTTTCGACCTCCCTTGACCTGACGTCCTCCATCCCATGCCCCGGCACCTATCATCCAGATGCTCAACATGTTACATCTGTTGTAGACTGTTCAAAAGCTCACTGAACTGTTCCTGTGCGTACTCCTGCCACACTGGCTCTATAACCTCCCAGTCCTTCATCTTCATGAAGCTGTCCCCATCTCCTAATGCCTCGTTGTCATCGTGCCTGCATGAATGCTTGAAGATGAAAGATCTGCACCCCAGTGTAAAATGTACTCACATCCTGAACAGCACCTCTCCCTTTTCATTCTTCCAAGCAGACATCACAAAAACTCTCATCCCGCATTGCCTCCACATCTCCTTGGAGAAGTGCTCCATATACGCTGGACCCTTCTTACGAGCTACTTGTGCTTGTATCTCCGGAGGAGGACAGTTGTTTGACCACTCTTCCGCTGTTTCCTTTGCTTTCTTCAGCTCGTCTTTGTCCAATTCAGCCATGACTCTCTTCACCGCCGCCTGATAATGCTTGAACATACCAGGATCTCCTGGCTTCACCCCGGACTCATCCTCAATCCTCTTCAGCACCTCTTCGCATTTCTGCTGGTAGACCACCATCCTGGGCATCCATTTCCTCCCATACTTGATCATGAGGTTTGATGCTGTGATTGTCCGAATGCCATGAGTCCAGACATTCAAATGTTTTGACATGGATTTTTCCCCGCATCTTTCAACAGGCCCAAGACAGCGTTCACCTTCGCAGTGCTCGATGATTTTCTGCTGGACAACCTTGAATGTGGCACCTCGGCCATGAACTATTACAGCAAGCTCCGGAGAATGACCTCGAGCATGTTTCCACACCTTGTTCTGGTAATGCCTTGCCCTCCTTCATCTGCTGGACATCATATTGACAAAGCACGTGGCAAGGACCAATACAGGGAGCTCATGAGGGTCGCTCGACAGTGGAGGCAGTTGAAGACAATGAAATGGCATGGCTTCGGCCATCGTTCTGACGACCTGATGAGTGAGTCCCGTTCAACCACCAATGCGGCCTCCACAATAATACGAGCTCTCCAAGCTGGAAATACACCCGGTCATTTGTGATGGACAGCAATTTCAAAGCCAAACATCTGCATCCCATTAAGCCATTCAATGAAGTGTGGCTGTCCGATGGGCTTGGATTCATGGTGGGAAAGGACAGGTATAAACTGCATCTGGCAGAGGCTGCTGACATGGTGGAAAAATCGAGCTGCAACAATCACTAGGCAGTAAATCAAGCTAATGCTGCTTGGCACAAGCTGAAGTCCACTGGGATCGGGGGAGTCGCATGTGCCTGACATGGTTGCTTTGTCCCTCACTCCATGATTGATTTTCAGAAAGGCGAAAGGCAAGCCACATGGGCCATATTCCCTGTTCATGAGTTAACCAAGCTTCACTTGCAGACAAATGAACATGGACTATGCCCTTTGCGAGGCCTCCCAGCACAACATGGAAGGCATCACCAGGGCTGTCACCTTCTACGATATCAATTGTCAATACAACAAACACTTTTGGGTTCAGGTAGATTGAAGCTGTTTTCTTGAAATGTCCCCGGAACTAAACATCATTCCTGGAATCAGGTTGTGGCATGTTCACGGCCATCAGGACAGCTGCTACGTCCGGTATGCGTCCAACTTTATTGAAGGCATTGGTCAGATCGACGGAGAGATCATGGAGACCCTATGGGCATGGCTCAATCTGATTTCCCCTGCTGCTCGGGGAATGTCATCTCCGCACCGAAAGGAATGCCTTTATTATCAGATGAACGACTCAAATTTCTGCAAGATGATCTGGATGAAAAGGACTCTATGCCGGAAATACAAGCTGGCGAGGAATGGCATCTCGGAAAGTGGGAAGGCATTTGACAGACTGGATGAAGCAGCACCTGCTGATTTAAAGACCGAATGGTTGGCCAGGGAGAGGATAGCTCAGTCAAGCAGAATGAATGATCCTGTGGTGATGGATGAATATGAGATCAATATACAGAAGGGTACGTCCACGTCCATTGTCTCCATTGAGTTCAAAATTAAGAATGCACTCAGCACCAAGCAAAAAGGAGATCAAGCTTAGATTATTAGAGGAGGGTGATGCCTGCAATGCGGCACCCTCTCACAGATCTGTGGCGACGTGGATATCAATGGGGTTGGCAATTGAAGAGGCTCAGATCGCATTGCTCATCAAGGTATGAAGGATCAGAAGAAGATCCACGGAGACACAGAGATTGGACATCGCCTGTCACTGCGATCAGCTCCAAGGCCAGATAGACGGATTCACTTGGTCTGCTCTGATGCATCTCGGGGAGGGATTTGATGCAGATGATGAACCTGATGACTTGAACATAGACATTCTGGATGACCTCAATGATGATCCGGCAGATTTCACGGAGGCACCCGATACATGGAGAAACTCTCTCGAGCTCACCGTCATCCCATTGCCATCAAACCTTGGGGTAGATCGATGCAGACGATGCATGGCAGAGGATCTGATTCCCCTGGAGATGTCGCTTCACGAAGGGCAGGCCAACGATGCCCTTCACAATCTCTGCATCCACCTGTGCAACAAGGCCATCCTGTTCCGAACAACCGTTAGGCAGGCCAAATCCCAAGCCCTGAAAACTCGAGCTTGGTCCCAGGTGACATTGGTGCAGCAGGCAGTCTCCCTCCATGCCAGCATATACACAAAGACCAGGAAGCAAATGATGAAACTTGAGCCAGGGCACGACCAGCTTCAGAAATACAAACCCCTGCTCTGGGAGCAACTCAAAATCAGCACCGTGGTGGGTGACCCTGAATGCCTGGGGTCAACGCAATGAATTTTTGGCTTGGTTTTGGTCTGTTGAAGTAGACCTCAGGGGTCCAGATCAATTGTGGAATGAGGAATGTGAGTTCCTGCCTGCATGAAATAGTCTGCGGGTACCTGATGGGACCCATTTGAAGTTTACCGAGTCCATTGGCTGAGGGCGAAGGCACTGCAGGATCGATGGAGGGAAGAAATGACTCTGGTCAAATTGGAGATGGATTGGACGTGCAACTTTTTTTTGTGGAAAGCAACCCAGTGGGGCGACCGGATGCAGGAATCATTGGAGAAACGACTTCCGGGTCACGCATGCTACTCCGGAAGGCAATCACAAATGTATTCGTTGCTCGCACAGGATGCGCAGGCAGCATTTCAAGACCTACAGAACGCATTGATAGAGGATGTGGATGAATGAATGTTGTGTTCTCATAAAGTCCCTGTTTCCAGACACACAATTGAGTCCTGGGAATTGTCCGGAACAGCCCATGTCAGAGTTTGAATTTCTTATCCATCCATCAGTGATTGTTATCTTCACATCTTGACCATCTTCTACTTCCATTGCCAGCGTCACAGTCCTGCATCAGCAATGCCTGCAAGTCATGCATCCAGTTCCAGCTCTCCCAATCCCGGCAATCATTACCAACCCCTGAAGCTGGGCCTTTCAACCATATCCTGCACATTGGCCATGGCTGCATCACGCGTCTGCGCATGCATCTCTCAATATCAGATGGAAGCTGCCAGCAATGTTCCTTCTTCTGACCAGATCAAGTATTTTAAAGCTGGGGTGCAATGGGAGATGAATGTATGTCACTGCTGCCCTGATGACTGTGTTGGTCAATGCTAAGAATCTGAACAGAGCTTCGTCACACCACTGCTGCAGTACTCTGCTGCTCACAATATCGTGTTGGTTGTTCCGGTCCCGGTCGCTTATATCCTCAAATTGTATCCCATGCTCACCTGGAACACGGTTCCGGACGACATCTTCTCATCCCACCTCCTGGCATTTGATGAAGTTGCAATTGCAGGACAGCCGACCCTGGATTGTGGGGAAATATGAATATCCATGGTGGATGGGTGACACCACAATCCCAGATGAACCATTGCATTGGGATCACATCATGGCGTCCTGCGTTGCTCACTACCAGTGTTGGGCGGTGAGATGTTAGCTCTATTGTCTTGATTGATGACTGATCTGTTGTAGGAGGCTGTTGAGGATGAGGCTTTGATTCTTCCGGAGAAGTTGACAGACACTTCGAATCCTCCACTGATGGGACTGAGGTGGATGAGAGAATGCCTGGCGTCATTGTTGGAGGAGCAAGATGAGGGCATCCAAGACAAGCTGGCAGAGGTGAAGATATACACTGCCATGCTGGAGAAGTTGAAGAGAGCCAAAGGAGTTTAATCCCATTCAATCTTCATTGTATGCAAGATGTAAAATATAGTCATCCAAAAATCTCATGTCCCAACTCCCACATGCAATGTCCTGACCTCCGAGTGCCGGACAACCAAGTCCCGAAGTTCAGGTGTTGGGGTTCAGGACTCATGGCTCGGGACACAGCAAAAGCCAACACAACCCAATAGATAAAACAGGAAATACGAAACAACATTGCATGCAAGATATGAATATGATCATCATCCGATAATCTCATGTCCAAACTCCCACATGCAATGTCCCGAGCTCCGAGTCCTGGATGACCGAGTCCTGAACCCTGGATGTCAGGTTTCAGGGTTCAGGACTTGTGGCTCAGGACAACCAAAAGACAACACAACCCAATAGATAAAACAGGAAATACGAAACAACATTGCATGCAAGATATGAATATGACAGTCAT
>JABBWB010000282.1:0-55908 GCA_016628085.1 Suillus occidentalis
AAAGGCTGACCGACATTGGCGCGAGAACGAAATTCGCGAAGATGGGAATGGAGTCTGGAGTATCATCAATCGAGTTCGCAAGTGGTTATATGTTGAAGGTACTAATATTGCAAGTGTGTATGTTAAACGAATGCTTGCTCCACAGTCTCTTGTTCCAACATTGGTGCGTTTATGTCTGTACTATGATTTATTTTCATTTAAAAACATGATTTAGAACGCATTCTCAACTCGGCTTTCTCGCTTCGGCTTCAACTTTTACTCAATGTTTGTCCCGGATTTGCTTCACGAGTTCGAGCTCGGAGTCTTCAAGGCAGTGTTCATACATCTCCTGCGAGTGTTGTATGCACATGGCAACAACACCATTCAGTCATTGAACCGACGGTAAGTTGCTCTGTTGTTGAATAAATCTCTCGAATCTCACACAGCTATTTGAAGATATCGGCGAGTCCCCACCTTTGGTCGAGGTACCATTCGAAAGTTCAGCAACAATGCATCTGGAATGAAGAAGCTTGCTGCACGCGATTTTGAGGACCTTTTGCAAGTAAGCATTTTCAATTGTAATCATTTAATTGGCATCTGATATACTGTACTACTGTAGTGTGCAATTCCCGTTTTCGAGGACCTTCTTCCAGCAACAATCAATGTTCTCGTACTTGATCTTCTATTTGAGCTTGCCACTTGGCAAGGACTGGCCAAGCTACGCATCCACACTGACTCGACATTATCCTTCCTCGACACATCAACAACTCGGATTGGCAAAGTTTTACGACGCTTTGTCAGCGGAACGGAGAAAGAGTATGATACATATGACTTGCCTAGCGAAGAGGCCGCTCGTGGACGTCAGAAGGCACGCAAAGCAGCGCAGGGGCAACCCAACAGCAACATTCGTGAGAAATCTGCTGTGGGCTCCTCGAAACGACGCAGATGTTTCAATTTTCAAACATACAAACTTCACGCACTCGGCGACTATGTCAATACAATCCGACGATTTGGTACTACGGACAACTACACGACTATGCTCGTATGTGACAGATTCTCGTCATCATTATTATTTCACTGATCTATATCAGGGCGAGCTTGAACATAGGCGTGTAAAACGCTTCTACCCACGAGTCAGCAAATCACAATTTACATCTGGCATTGCGAAGCAACAACGGCGCGAGAGGATCCTATTTCGGATGGCAGAGCACGCACCATCAGCCAGGAGTAAATCAACAGGTCATAAAAAAGGTAAAGGAAAGCTTCAGAATCGGAAAACAGTTTCTCTCGATGCTCCGTCATTACGCTTCGAGGACTCTGAGCAGCTACCTTTCACTGACCCCTGTGCACATTATCACATTTCTACTGGAGTACGACACTTCCTGAATATTCCTCAATGGCTCAGAAAGAATTTGAGTGATCCTGCCTTTACAGTGAGTCTGTTCTTGCTCGACATCATCTCCGAGTTACTAACATGGTCAGGATTTTCTTCCTCGACTCAAGGACCACATTATCTCACGACTAAGAGGACACGACTATGACGGCGACGAAATTTCATTCACACCTGCTGAACGTAGTCGCGTCATCTTCATCAACGACCGAATCTATCGACATAAAGTGCTCCGTGTCAACTACACGTCATATGACTTACGACGAGCACAGGACTCTCTCAATCCCCGCACTCATGCTGATATCATGGTCTTGTCTCACGAAAACGACAACATTGATGCACATCCATACTGGTATGCTCGGATCATTGGTGTGTTTCACGCATTTGTCATTTTCAATGACACTGCCGCGGGCACTTCATCACACGAGCAAAAGCAGATAGATTTTGTTTGGGTCCGTTGGTTCGGTCGCGACCTCGAGCATCGAGCAGGCTGGCGCGCAAAACGGCTGCATCGGGTTGGCTTCATTCCACACAGCGACCCTGGAGCATTTGGATTTATCGACCCGAAGCAGATCATTCGTGGAATCCACCTGATACCTGCCTTCGCAAAGGGTCACACAACAGAGTTACTTCCGCCATCTATTGTGCGTCATCCGAGTGAGAACGACGAGGACTGGATCTACTACTATGTCAATGTGTGAGTCTTTTTTACTCAAATTACAATTTGTTGTTGATATACTACTAGTTTTGTTGACCGCGATATGTTCATGAGATTTCGTGGTGGTGGCATAGGACATCGAACGACTCGCGAAGCGACACAGTGCTTCTTCCACGATCGTGATCTGCTTGATGTTGTCGGGCTGAACAGCGGAGGCACTGATCACGATGACGACGAGATCATCGAGCCTAGCACTGGCCCCTCCACTACTGCTGACCACACCCTGGAGCCAGAGGATGACTCAGACGGCGAGCTGGAGTATGACGACTATGGTTACTCCGGAATCGAGCAAGGAGAAGACGGCGAGGACAGCGAGGAGGACGCTGACGAAGCAGATGATAACGAGAACATTGACGAAGAAGATGATGATGACGGAGTGGATGATGACTTAGGTGCGGAGGATGGTGAGGATGGTGATGAGGAGTTAGAAGGTTTCGATGAGTTCTGACGAGATATATGTTTTTACCGCTGAATATCATTAATGGCACTTGTTTGCTTCACGACCGGCTTGTCGTTACAATGGCAAATGGCTTCCAATCTCTGTACATTCATTTTACCGTGCATTTAGTGCATACATCCCTCCCATGCGATACATACACGCTGCAAACCCATACATACCTTGTGCAAGTCTTGCGGTGATTTGTAAGCGCTGCATGGGCATGCACCACGCGCGCACTTTTGTTGATGTTAACAAGTAAGGTCCGGTACTATTAAACTGAGCATCTTCACAACTCTTCCTCAGAGACTTCTGTATCACCACCAAATATTGTGCTGGCAGTTTGACGATGATGTGTGGCACATTGCCCAAGGCCAGATAAGCGTATCACAGCTCAGTCATATGTACTTTCATTTAATATACTGTAGTATTTCACTCGATTCGTCTGTCACGCGTCACAAACCATTCTGCCGGGACGAAATTTGACGCTTGTCACGGGTCATATCAAGGATTGACGAATTCCTACTACGAACTGTCACGGACGGCAGAAAATACTACTGCTCTGTCTCGCTGTCGTGATACTGCCAAAAGGAGCATGAGTACAATGTGTTTGCCTTTCGCTTCCTCTTTCCACGCCCAAGTTCTTCTTCGACTGCCAGCCCAACCTCTTCAACACCCTCAAATTCCATTGCTTCAACCTCTCCGCATGCAGTTAGACTGCCATTCTCTGCTCGCAATTCCGTGGACAGTTTCGACTCCAGAACCCATCAGTTCCGCTACAAGAGCACCACACGGCAGGCTGCTGTCATCATTGATGCACTGATCGGCTGTCTGCATTGCTGTCTCATCGGGTAATTCTGCTTGTTCAGCTGCAAGTGCGCGCTCACGACTCTCTGTGAGTTATGTACTTAGAGCTGACGAGCTCATGATCTGGCAGTCAAAATTAACATGGTCGAAATTAAATTTTGCCGAAATTTTCTGCACTGTCATGTGTCACACCCTCAAATGCCGAGGCGACGAAATGGTGTAGTGTGTCACGCGTCACAGGTGGTGCCGAATCGAGTGAAATACTACAGTATTCTTGACCCTCAATAACACTCATAACCACTAGTTACAGTAATGTCATACCATCATGACACAGCAAGCAAGAAGCGGGCTCTCCTTTTCCTTTTATGTGCAACCCACACTCCCATTGGTCGAATTTGATCTTTGCGAACGGCTCAGAAATCAATAGAACTGGTAAGTGACCTTCAACCTCACATGCTTCTTGAAACGATCCAGACGGTCTGTCGGGTCTATGAAAAAACTGGTTGACCGTTTGCGTGAGAACCTTTGCCACGAAACTGCCCCCTGAGCGATCTTTTTCTGATGTTGAACAGCGAACTGCATGAAATCCTGGTCACATTTTCCACGTTCTGACGCAGGACGATCCAGCTACGACGCATCCCAATAAATTTGGCGTCCAATGGATGTATGGCGAGTGGCTGGGACAGCAATGATGAACTGGAACTCGACATTTTCGACTCCTTGCGAAAGTTTGGATCAATATTACAACAATACCCAGCACAAATCAATATCACTAAACTCTGCAATATCGTCTAGCATAGGGCCCTGTCCTACCGAAAAATGGACAGGAATACAATTTTTTGTAGAGAAAACGTACTCGTTGAGATATCGCCGGGAACGCTGATAATTGTCGTTGTAAGATAAGTTTCACAGCAGCGAAACATAAAGAAGCCACGTCAAGAGATGTCACGTTGCTACGACACACGGCACATCAGGATTAGGTCGTTTAGTCGAACGCACATCAGATGCATTTTTCGGGTTGACCCCTCTTTACTGCCTGTGTATAAAAGCGATGCGATAGCTTTCGATTCAATAACAAAGAACATTCAGTCCTATCTTGCAGTGCAACGATGAAGTCCATCTCACTCATAACTATGATTATGTCTGCCGCAATGCTGGCGGGCATCGTTACAGCTGTAGACCCCAACGGACATCCATGCGCCAAGACCAGTGAATATTTTCAGCATACCCGTGTTTTGATTTCAAAACTTACCAGTGTTTGCAGACCAATATGAGTGCGGACGACTCGCGGCTTATAACGGCGGCCATGCATTTTTGTTTTTCTGTTCGGCGCAAAACTTCGTCGAGGTCATTCAGAATTGTACCTGTATAGAGTGCTGTGCCGTCGTCGGCGGAGGTATACCTCCTGATGGGTACTTCACTTGCACATAGATGAAAAGGTGAGCCCACTTCTTACTCGTCGTGTCAGTGATGTCATAGTGACAAGTTACAGCTGTATTGGCGCTGGTGGAAAAAGGTCGGGAATTATGTGCATTAAATTATCTTGTTGAGGCCCAAGAACGTATTCAAATAGATGTGACTCCATGCCCAGCTGCGATACATCAGTCTCACATTAGGCTGCAACTATGGACGACGACGTAAAATTCTCACCAGATGTCATCGTCACCGCCATCTTCATCGATTGCTTTGGCTTCCTCATATATATCTTCGACCACCATACCATTGCCAGCATAATGGTGATGGCACAGAAGGCTCACTAGTCCGCTAAGGAGATTAAATTGTGAGAATATTGGTCGGGGTTGGTAAGGACTTCAGTCGCTAAAACCACTTCTCCGACACAAGCACAAGGAATTTAAGGTTTTGAAGGCATGTCGCTTGCCAGTGGTAGTGTGATCTGGTAAACCATTTTGCGCAAATTAATTGACGAACGGACTGGATACCAGCGCGAACTTACCTTGCGGAACACCTTGGAGGGTTTTTCGAAAATGCATTCTTGTACAAGGTGAGACAACAAAGTGGGCACAACATCAACAGCGACTCACACATTCGGCGCCTGTAAACTTGTTCAAATAGTGCACAATCTAACGTCCCCTCTTCATCAGTTTGATATATTTGTTTTCACTAAAAGTGGGTTAGCGGATTTTATTGATACAAGAAATATGAAGGTATGGCTGCATGGATGAGCGCACAACTGTGTCCCAGGTCTGCAACAGTAACCACAGCACATGAGTACCGTCAATAAAAGAAAAACATCTGTTCTTAAAAACGGATTCAACTTTAATACTTCCAACGTTCCGACGTCCACGCAGTTACGAACAGAAGCCACAGATTCGGCAATGTTCTCGTGATCAGATATGATCACCCTGGGGCCTGCTTCTGCACTAGAGAAAGCGCGCCAAAGTCTATCCAGGCCGATCAACCTCAACATTCGCAAGTCGGACTCGTAGTCCTGTTTTTCCCGTCAAGCCAATCGTCTATGTTCTGCTCCGCGTAGATTATAAACCATGCCTTTGTGTTAAATTGGCCATGCCGGTAAAAATGCATCAACTTGCCTTCTGCAGTGAGCAATACGCCTTGAACCCTATTTGCCTTGAACCCATCGTGAAACAAGCCTAATCTTCAGCACGTCTTCGTTCGACTTCTAATACAGGAATTGCGATTTAAGACGGATGCAACCTGAAATTATAGTCCACGAAATGACGAGCACTCAAGTGATGTGTGATTGTAGCGTGCAAGACCATGGTGGAGCTTTGTACGAAGCAATGTCCCTGGACAATGTATTTTTCAACCCGGTGTAAGTAGTAGCGACAATGCGACCCGGATGAGCTTTGCAAGCATGAGGATTTGAGTACAATGACCTGACGCAGACCAGTGGTACATAAATAATGGATAACTTTCCAATATTGAAGTAATACGCGCTTGATACAAACAAATGTAAACAAACCATAAGCGCTGAAACATAAAAACTGGTTTCTCTCCGACTTGCTAGAGCAGCAACAACGGCGAGGATGACGTTCTCACCTGTTCGTATTACGAACGTCCCTTCTATCAAAAATGCACCGCTACTTGGTCTAGCGGAAGGCAACGGTTACTTCTCAAATGTCCAACTCGCTGCTCTCGTTCTCGTCGTGCCATGGGTCATCAAACGCATCCTTCCCTTTGTAAACCGCGGTGGTCTCAAGACATATCTCTTCATACTCGTCATCACAGGTATCCCAATTACTGTTGCTTATTGGGCTGTGGCGAGCATCTACGGTCGTCGCAAGAACGTCAAAGTTCTTATGCCCGGTAGAGACCTCGAAGACTACATCACTATCAAGGATCCGGAACTCAAAGAAAAATATCATGGCAACACGAAAATTCCAATGCAGGTCTTCCATGACGCGTACTTTGAGGGCAAGATTGACTTTAACGGTAATTTTTATCCTTACATTATCGCCATGAGTTCACTCTCACGACGCGCGCAGGCGACGTGTTGGACATCTTGGAAGAACGTCACGATTGGGCAAAAATGGTTATGACGCCTGAACTTTTCAAATACGTCTTCACGAATCTTCTTCCCGAGGTCATCGTCCACTCTCAATCTCAAGACGAAGAACAGGTTCGCGACCACTACGACAGTTAGTTTTTTTTTCTACTTTTACGTTCAATTTACTCATTCGAACCATGCAGGAGGCGATGACTTTTACTCTTGGTATGTATCCTCAACTAGACGATATTCTTTCTAACACCGCATAGGTTCCTTGGTCCACGTATGATCTACACTTCCGGCGTTATTACAGACGCCAACAAAGACGCCTCCCTCGAAGAACTTCAAGACAACAAACTCCGCCTCGTCTGTTCCAAATTGAACCTAAAACCTGAAGACCGTCTTCTCGACGTCGGCTGCGGCTGGGGTACCCTCGCAGCCTATGCCGCAAAAAACTACAAATGCGACGTCACAGGGATTACCCTTGGCAAAAACCAGACTAAGTTCGGTAACGAGCGTATTAAGACCAATGGTGTTACTCCCGACAAGGCTCGTATCCTATGCATGGACTATAGGGATATCCCAGGCGGCCCTGGGCACTTTACAAAGATAGTCTCTCTTGAGATGGCGGAGGTAAGCGCTGCGTATTCCTAATATTTTCTTGTCTAATGTAACGTTCAACAGCATGTGGGAATCAGGCGATATGGTTCGTTCATGCGTCAAATGTACGATCTCCTCGAAGACGACGGCATCTTCGTTCTCCAAGTCGCCGGTATCCGTCCTTCGTGGCAGTACGAGGACCTCATCTGGTGGGTGTTGTTGTCGTCTGACATCTCATATGTTAACGTCGCGTAGGGGCTCTTTCATGAACAAATACATCTTCCCCGGTGCAGATGCTTCTTGCTCTCTCGGCTGGGTTGTCAACCAGGTCGAAGCTGCCGGGTTTGAAGTGAAGAATATCGATGTCTTGGGCGTGCATTATAGCGCTACTATCTGGAGGTGGTATTTGAACTGGGTTAGCAACCGCAAAGAGGTGCGTCCGTTCCCCCCTCTCCTTGTTCTACTCAGTAATACTGACTTGATGTGGTCTAGGTCGTTGACAAATACGGCGAACGCTGGTACCGAATCTGGGTCTTCTTCCTTGCCTACAGCACTATCATCTCCCGCCAAGGTAGCGCTAGCGTCTTCCAACTCACCTTACACAAGAACCTTAATGCCTACCACCGGGTGATGGGCGTTGAGAATCATTGGAGTTTACAGGTGCGCGATGGAAGGGATGCGGAGATCAGGTGAGTTTTCTGGGTTAGTTATGCTTCATTGAACTGGACTGACGCACGCCTTGGAAGCTTGGTGGAGTGATTGGATTTAAAAACTACATATGCATATACGCACGGACCATGCGCGAGGCGCTATATACCCCTTGCTCGATTTAATGTCTTGGTCGTAGAATATACCGACTTATTGGAACCCCGGCGTGATCGCTCCCTCATTTGTAAGTCTCGCCCTACACAATACCGTGGGCACTGCTCAGATAGGCGCATACACGATATGTATATGAATGGCGTTGTGATCGAGGTGCTTGATATTTATTTGTCTGCGATCTGCACGGCGGTGTATAAAGAGGTAATTTGGCCAGACGGCTGATTCTTGTCAGCCAGGTCACGCGCAACTGTGAAAGAAATTTAACATGAGACGTCCATCGTTGACGGCGTGATTGCGATGACTCCTTACTAACTCCATTATATACGGTAGGTCATCTCTGATTGGCATGATATCCATGCAGGGAGGGATGAGATCGATGGGATGTCTACAGCGTCGCGGTATCAAGGACTTGCACCTATAGCAGGCCTCACTTATATTGTTATTGGGCAGCGGTGGCACGCACTCATTCAAAAGACGTTGAGTGCTAGGGTCTGGACTCTGGACTACTAAATTTCGGAATCACATGGTGCCCATCCCAGTCAAGGAAGTGCAGCACTCAAAGTCATATGTTTCTTTACCTGGTTTTGAGTGTTCCTGGTTGAAACGTCGACTCATCTAGAGCAGCGAGGGAAATCGAACTTTTGTAAGTTTTTCATTGCACCTTTTTGTTGCAAATTCGCTCACGTTCGCACCGTCCAGCTTATATATAGTAGTTATAAATCGAATTCAAAAATTGAGTAACATATTCATCTTGATTGCTCACCGATGCATTTATATCTGCGTTCGAATCACCCCAGTACTTGTTTTGTCTTGGGCTCTCCACCAGAATTCTGGCCTTGCTCGATACGCAGGCACACCGCTCCACCGGGCCGCCAAGCCAGTACGTATACCGCGGCATTTACTGTGCGCCCGTCGTTAGTTCGCTTATTCAGCGCTGCAACTTACCCTCTTCTTGCCTAGCTCTGCTATGAGTTCTCGCACTCTCCGTGCCCACTATTCTTTCACATTTGTACCGTCACCGTTATATCTGCTGTCGGAGCCTGAAGCAGGAAGTCCCCAATTTTCAATAAGTTTTCCTCATAAACAAGGACAGCAATGGCACAGCTGCGTTTGAAGCTGAACGCAACGTGCTAAAATTAGATCATCCGGGACCTTATTGCGGCCTGTGACACAACACATAAACGTTTAAACCACTGCCTTGAGCTTCCACTATAACTTATTCGGAATGAAGGTACTTACTAGTACTTATAGCAAAATCTTCCGAGAATGGACGGCCTTGGAAACAATCATCAGCTCGATAGCTCTCCGACAACCGTGTGTTCGCTGATCTACATAACGACTAATAGTTTGCAAGCTTTGATTCTAGTCATTGCGTCGTGCGACTCAGTGCTCACGATACCAATCTCTTGAACATGACCTACATCTCAAATAATCCTTATTGGTGGCCAACGATCAATTTTTTGACCGTTTCCAGCCGTTTCATTGGTTCGTTGAAAACAAGTCGGAAAATGTTGACGATGCTTTTATTGAATGACAATCTTTTATTTTGGTTTCGCAGTTGCGTCCTCTACTATAGTGGCATACGATTGGGGTGAGCGAGATTATACTTATCAAGGGGCAATTACTGATATCCTTATCGCATTCTTTAGCACTAACATACGGGAAAGAGGTAGGCTGATAAATTTACCAGGGAAGCTATCTCACCAAGTACACTTTCATAGTTCGAACTCATCTGGGTAAGTAGAGCCCTGTATCTACATATAGATAACACATTCAATTCTGGGCAGTCGCAACACTGGTCCTTCATCACGGTTCTATATCTTGTTGTACGCTTCTTGCCTTACGACCACCGTTGGCAAGCTGTACTGATTAGTCCTAGGTGCGCTGCCTTGGAGTGATATACTGCGGGTATGTCATCAAAAATACTACCAAATTGGTGCTGTACTAACAAATCACTGCTCATGAGCAGCACCAACATCCTGTGTATGTCTTCTCACAGACAGTATTCAATGTCTCTGACAGTGTCTGACTGGCGGGATCAGGGTATATCCTGACAGTCTCGGTTAGCGATGCAGTAGGTCTTCCGCACTGAGCCTCGCCACTCCAGTCCAGCTAACTACGCTTCTACATAGGGGTGAGTAAAATTCTTGATCGACATATTCGTTCAGCATAATGACCGCCTAAAGTTGTGAGTTCGTTTGAGGTAACTCCGAGGCTCATCAGTGATTGTGGTGTTCAGGCAGTATTCTTGAGTGCTTGGTGAGCTGGACGCCCGTCGTTGCAGTGGTAACACTGGGAAGTGAGTTTCTCATCTGCAGTAGCTTTGACTTCACTGAAACGACACACGAAGTTGTCATGATCATTCGGTTACATGCTATGTATTTGGGATCAAGAAAGATACTCGTCTTTCTTATTGTAAGCTTACTGCTAACCACGATCGCGACCGGAGTGCTCCTCACAAAAGTACGGAGCTACACTGAATCGCGTAAGTTTGTATGAAAGAGTCAAGTGCACCAGGCTCATGAGACGAATTTCAGAGGAGTTCGTCCTCTCTGGCACCCATCAGTGTTTATCCTACTATCCGGAAGGAAACACCCCGCTTCTGATTGGCGGTGTTTGGGAGTATGTGACTGGGCTCATATGGGAGGTCATCGCCTTGTCTCTTGCACTCTGGATTGTCATAAAACACTTCCGTGAATTGCGACAACAATCGAGATGGAACGTCCGGGACTGTTTCACGGTGTTAATACAGGCACACGTGTTTTACTTTGCAGCGTGAGCTCGTGATTTAACTATGACCACAGTTCTTCTGCTGAAGTTCATGCGCTAGCTTTGCTGTTTCCTCTTTCTTCTCATTCGGCGGTCTATCCAAGAATCTGTTGGTACGCACAATCTGCGACTGATGTCTGAACCTTGACACTCACCACTATTCCTATAGAACGTCTCTTCTGTGGGAGTGCAGGCTTACGATGGTATTGGCCAAATCATTACCGTCGTGCAGTTATTTGTGCTAGGACCACGCCTGGTCCTTAGCGTCCGAGCACATCACGCTCAGCTTCTGGCTAACTCTGACGAAGGAACTGCCATGACTACAATGGCTTTCCAAGAGCGCATACACGAGTCCACTGGCAGTGACGTATCGCTCAGGGGCAGTCTTGCAGGTACTTTCAGGGTGTAATTTTGTGTTGGAGTCAGATGAAGCGGAGAACGGAAGAGACACTTGACGTCGGACCAGGTACGAGCGGAGTCAAGCGTCGTTTGACCGAGAACCTTTCTCGCTATGTTTTAGACTGATATGCTTTTCATTCTTACTTTACCCGTATGTTAAAAGCATATACCCATCACTCTATCCTATAGTATCATAGGAAGTATCTCGAATTTACAACTAATTCAGCTGATATTCGAACTTCAAAATTAGCACTATATGTAATCGTTGTACATTATTGCTTGAAAATACACAATCAAACACCGTTCAAACGTTCAACTTTTACAGCAGTACAATACCAAGTGAAATAGTGTCTTCGTATCTGGAGACTTCAACAAGTACGCCAAACAACTCATCGCTGCAATCGTCCTCATCCTCATCAATCATCCTCGGCCTCACCATCTCCCTTGTTATCCATCATTTCTCTTTCCAGTAGCACAAATAGACTCGGAGGTGAACCATTGTAACCAGATATCTGGCTGGACGGGCACGGCGCGCATTGTTCACCCTGTGCTGCAACTGTGCTGTCATGCGTAGTACGTCTGCAACTCTGCACCCAGTAAGTTTGAGTCCATGGCATCAATTGAATGCATCAATTTTATGGCTGTACAAATCGGTATTTCGAGTCAAAACATTCTCATGTGAAAGCGGTCGTGCTACTTAGTAGCAGTATCACATATATTTCAATCTCATCTGTTCACAGGTTCACTGATGCGGCCGCCGCGGCCTGTGGACCACCCACTGCCTTCACTATAGCTAATTCACAACACCTTCTGAACCACGTACTTATGGCAAAAACCTGGACGGCCTTGGACACAATCATCTTTTCGAGAGCTTTGATCCTGGACTGCCAAGTTGCTACTCAGTATTTACTGATTCCAACCACTCGAACATGACCTATACCTCAAACGATCCCTATTTGTGGCCAACGATCAATTTTTTGATCATTTACAGTCGTTGTGTAGGTTCGTCGAAAACGAGTTCGAAGGTGATGGCTATGCTCCTACTGAATAATCTTTGATTTTGGTTTCGCAGTTGCGTTCTCTACTGTGGTGGTATATGATTGGGGTGAGCGAGATTATACTCATCACGGGGTAATCACTAATCTCATCGTATTCTTCAGCACTCACATCCAGACAAGAGGTAGGTTGATGAACTTACTGGGAAGCCTTCTCACCAATTTACATTTTATAGTTCGAACTCGTCTGGGTGAGTAGAATCCAATATCAACATGGATAATATGTAATTCAATTTCGGGCAGTCGCAACACTGGTCCCTCATCACGGTTCTATATCTCGCTGTCCGCACCTTCTCTTACAACCACCGTTGGCAAGCTGAACTGACTAGTTACAGGTGCGCTGCCTTGGAGTGGTGTACTGTGGGTATGTCGTCAAGGCTAACAAATTGGTGCTATAATAACAAGCCATCTTTCGTGGGTAGCACCATCATCCTATGTATGTCTTCTTAGGTACGGTATTTAGTGTCCCTGACTGGCGGGAACAGGGCATATCCCGACAGCCTCGGTGAAAGATGCGGTGGGTCTTCCACACTGAGCCTTACCATTCCAGCCCAACTAACCATTATTCTACACAGGGGTGAGTCAAATTCTTGACCAAAATGTTCATTCAACATGATGACTGCCTACAGCTGTGAGTTCGTTTGCGAGAGGCTATGAGGCTCATAAGTAATCGGGGTTTTCAGGCAATATTCTTGGGATCTTGATTAACTGGACGCCCGGCGTCGTAATGATCATACTGAGCGGTGAGCTGCTTAACTGTAATAATTGACTCTGCTGAAATATCATGCAAAGTTGTCATGGCCATTCGGTTACATGCCATGTATCTGGGATCAAAAAAGATACTAATCTTTCTTGGTATAGTCTTCCTAGCTCTCGCGATCGCGGCTGGAGTGCTCCTCGCAAAAGTAAGGAGATATGCCCGATCAGGTAAGTTTTAATCGTGAATGAAAGATTTAAGCGCACCAGGCTCATAAGATGATTTCCAGAGGAGTTTGTCCTCTCAGGCATCCATCAGTGCATATCCTACTTTACGGAAGGAAACATCCCACTTCTGATTGGCAGTGATTGGGAGTATGTGACTGGACTCACGTGGGAGGTTATCCTCTTGTTTCTTGCAATCTGGATTGCCATAAAGCACTTCCGTGAATTGCGACAACAATTGAGATGGAACGTCCAGGACTGTTTCACGGTGTTGATACAGACACATGTGTTTTACTTTGCAGCGTGAGCTCGTGATTTAACTGTAAATATAGTTTTCCCGCTGAAGTTCCTCATGCGTTAGCTTTGCTGTTACTTCTTGCTTCACATTCGGCGGTCTGTCCAAGAATCTGTCGGTACGCACAATTTGTGGCTGATGTTTAAATCTTACCGCTCATCATTATTTTTATAGAATGCCTCTTCCGTAGGAGTGCAGATTAGTAACATCGTTAGCCAAGTCGTTAACATTGTGCAGTTGTTTGTGCTGGGACCACGCCTCATCCTTAGTGTCCGAGCACATCACGCTCAGCTTCTGGCCGGCTCTGACGAAGAAACTGCCATGACTACAATTGCGTTCCAAGAGCGCATATACGAGTCAACTGGCAGTGGCGTATAGCTCGGGGCAATGCTGTAGTACCGACTTGTGTGGCCATGAGGTGGAAGACACGTGGAAAAAGTGAGACGAACTTGGAAAGCGATACACTACCTGATACCAAAATTTGCTATACGCTAATACGTTATGCTTCCCTCCTTGGACTTTGCAAGAGATGTGATAGGTGTGCGTCAAATTTTTTCAATATTTCGCTGTTACTGTCCATTCTTCTGCATTATCTTTACCCCAAGAATGATGAACTTGAAGGACTCGCCAAAGCTCGAATTCATAATACTGACAGAGCGGGCTGCTCAGGGAGATTGACTGT
Organism: Suillus occidentalis; assembly: GCA_016628085.1. Lineage (NCBI taxonomy): Eukaryota > Fungi > Basidiomycota > Agaricomycetes > Boletales > Suillaceae > Suillus > Suillus occidentalis. Next base: position 14,343 of record JABBWB010000282.1, read on the forward strand.
CACAAGCTGGTCAAAGCGAGACGCGCACGAAGACAATTCATGTTGCAGACGAAAGTCACTAATACGTTCAACTGTCCGCAGATCAACATTTGTAAGAGCTGGCGGGCTCTCGCTGCAAGTTCAAAGGGGTGAGGAGACAGAGACGGAAAATACGAATCAGTGATTTAGATATGATAGAGAGACTGAAACGAGTGAGTGCGAGACGAAATGACTCGAAAGAGTGGATCTAATTGCCTGGGTAGTAGTGAATGTACATAACCATTTTATACCTCGAATACTAAGGGTCCTCGGGTACGAATGATTAGGTGAAACGGGGGCAGAAGGGATGTAGTGTCGCGCCTGACAGGGTAAGGTAGAGCAGAGACAGAGTAGGAAATATGAAGTGAGTGGCGATATGAATGATTATGTTTTTGACGAAATTGGGAACGGCGAACTGAGAATGGTGACGAAAGGCAGCTGAGGGTCGAGAGTGCCGGAAAGTATAGAGGCGAGGTCATTGTTGGCGGCGTGCTGATGGTGGTCAAGGTAAGCGTTGAAACGGCTATCTCCGTCTTCAGACGATTGGTAATCCTTACACATTGCTCCTTCCGTTGGGCTGTTTTCCTAACATCCATACGTATCCATCCTTGACCACTGCGGACACACCTCATCACCATCCTCCAACAAGCCGACGTTCTGATGACCACCAGCGTGTCAAACCAGAACGATGAGATGCACAGCACCCAGAAATCACGTACCGTATACTCGCAAGTCACCGTGTCGCCCTTCTTATCCACGTAGCTGCCGAATCATCAGTCACTTTTCTTGATATGAGATGTAGGTGACTTACTCGCACTCCGTGAACCCATTAACGTCCTTTACGGAGTAGTTGACTAGCTCGTAGGTTGCCACACCATTAACTTCTATCGTTTGTTGGCACGTCGCGCATCCCGCGTTGACGCCAGCGAGGAAGGTAAGTAGCGCAAGGATCGTGAAGCGGGAAGTGAACATCATTGGAGTTTATTGCGGTGAGTGATGCAAGGCCGTAGCATGCGGGTACTTTATAGGCTGATGCGGCTCGCGATTTTTCGCTTCGCCTCGAGTTATTTGGCACTACTCGCTTCGCTTCTAGTACTAGTCTCCAAACAGTACTACTGAAGCGACCAAATTTTGTTCGCCTGCCGTAAGTTACTTCATAATTATGCTAAGTGGAAGCACGACATGATGCGGTATGCGAGCCAGTACTAGTCTGCCTAGTCCATGATGTTTTAGTGAATGATGAGTCCCAATTGACAGTCCTCCGACTCGTGCTCTCGGAGGTTCGAGCTATTCCCACAGGTTTCTATTTCCACACCCATTACTAGTACTTGTGAAGTTACATGCGCTCATCATATTGGTGTAGCCCATCTGGCCCTCCTCGGTCACAGTTCTGTGTCCACCTGGCCTCATTTATCACACAATCAACAGCGGGTGATTACAGGTTTACGCATTTTGAGACGAGAATGGCACCACGTACGAGAAATCATCAGCCATGTATATATAACCCAACGAACGAGAACAAAGTGTCACATCCACCAACTTCAATGATCTATCCAGATGTCTCACCGACATCATAAAGTCCCTGTGTTACACATGATCAACATCATGCACTATGTCTGACAGAAACCCAGAAACACCTACCGCAGGATGGAATTGATGACTCGGACCTCCATCATGATGATTCACCGACCTTCAGCAAGGCACGCAAAACTGTGTAGGTCATAGTAAGTATCGGGTTATAAGCCGCCTTCGAGGCCACCTACATAACCAACGCAGCAACCAGAGCAACAGTCTTGATCCTCCGAGCAGACCTCCAAGTTCCCGCTGCTACTGCATTTGGTAGTAAATACCGAAGCCGAGGCGTTGACGCCCATAAAGACGGAGCAAGTGAGGATGATTAAATAAGAAAGTTGCATGTTAATAGGTAGGAGTGAAAAGGCAGGTTGAGCGAGAACGTGAAATGACTTTATACTTCACCAGAGGGACTTTGCAGGTCTTAATAATGATATGTTGGACTGGATATACAGAAACCCCGCATCCATTAAAGTATATGCCTAACAGGACAGGCCGGCGTGTCATTATTGCTACGTGAAGAGAATCAGTGCATCGATATCCGGTCTGGCGCATCTTGATCAGAATCGCGGAGGAACTCGATCTCTACCGTAGTAGCTTTTCTATTGTACACAGGAAATATCAGCAAAATTCCTTCATCTCAGGAGTAGTGACGTGCCTTGATCTTCCAGCCAGGTATAAAATCATCCCATCAACAGCAGGTGCGCATGCACATGGTCCAACTATGTGCAGATCAGGAAGACTGACCTTGCTACGAGGATTGGCGTGCCAGGTCGCCGTAAATGGCGATACAAGAGACCTGTTATGCGAATTTGGGTGTCTCTATACTTAAATGTTGTTTCCTTCTTGTGGGGCTAAGTTCTTCGAATAAATTTATAAATCCCGAATGTCCAGAATTTCACAAGAGCATGTAAGATAGGAGCGCAATATGGCATGTCGGGAGCAAATCTAGGATATGAAGTAAATAAGATCGTGTTTATGTCGGCAAGGGAAAGGACCCAGGAATTGTACGACGACGCTCTGGGTGATGGTAATATGTCCCATGTCGTCGCTTGCTGGGTGAAGCAAGAGGTGTGGATGGTGATTGACCGTTAGTGGGTAACAAGTTCTCCTGAGATGCGTTGTTCGGGCTGTGGACCCCCTCAGGTGTCGGACTCATAGTCCCGTAATCATCGTCGGAGTCGTCGTCCATCAACCAATCACCATCTTCTGGTAACATGATAACACCCGAAGCAGGGTCGAAGCTGAGCCGGTGATTGAGGTTGCTATGCGGCTGAGATCCTCGTGCTGTACGCGTATCCACCCACGGGTTCGAAGGTCCGGCATCTGGAGGAGAACCATCTTGGTTCTCAGAGGCACTCATGTCGGTAAGAGTGCCATCAGTAGCGGGACGAGATTGCCGCGATGCTCGAATCTTTCCTCGTAGCATGGTGTAGCGGTTACGTAGGTTGAGAACGATGCCTTGGTTGATATATGGAGATGCTCTTGAAACTCCTGCACGGTGCCCATTGACGAGAGTTTGCCCCTTCTTCAATGGAAGCCAGGGCTCAGGAAGCACACCATTTAGTGCAGGATGTCCGTATCTTCGTTTCCCGGTGCTAAATAAGGGATGAGTACATGGCAATTAGTGAAAACAAAGTAACTCACTTCAACACGCCATTATACCAATTAGCCATAGGTGGTTGTGACTACAAGAGGAGTAGGTCAGACGTTCTTTCCTCATATCGTATTACCTACATAGTCTGTCCGTTCGTCTTCTGGAGCAACATAGAGCGTGTCGTCGTTTTGTGCGTATCTCCGACGCATCAAATTGCTGAAAGTAAGTCTGCATTAGGGTCCAACAGAAACATTTGTAGACCTTACCTCTGCGACCATGTCACTGGATGTCCTTCCCGCAATCTCACTACATCCGCTGAATCTTCGCCGCGCTCTACTTCGCACACAGAACTAAGACAGACTGCGGTGCTGAGAGGCTTGAAAGTTTCATGGATGTACCAGGACCAGATTGCGGTACCTGCAAGTAGCGGAACAAGGAGAGAAGACATGATATAGCATTTCCGTAAGGTCAAGATGCCGATCATAAACGTTTGGAAAATGATGATGCCCCAAATGAGCCTGACAAACGTGAGAGGCCATGCTTGGCCCTGAGATTCGTAAGGCTTATAAAACACTGAACCAGCAAGCTCAGAAGCACTCTAGCGAAACAGAGCTTAAATCTACTCACCGAACAACAACTTGTACTTATACACGACGTAGGCCATTCCAAAATAGATTGCACCAAAGATAACGATCAAGGGCTGGACGACGCTGTACAGGATGGTGACAACAAAAACGAGAATCGCTTGAGGGTATACAACACCATAGTTGATCATGGGAGGGGCATTCAACTCAGCGAAATCTGCCCAGACTAAGGATGAGTTTTGCCACTGACATGTGGTAGTGCTTACCTCGAGGTGTACGAGTCCTGAACATACGTAAAACCATCCGGGGTATTATCACTCCCAGGTTGAGCAACTGGAGTGGCATGATACCAAAGCCTGTCATTTTAATTCAGCACTTTCTAAGTACAACTAAGATGATATACCCACCTTGAAGTATAACATACGAAAGGAAAAAGTGCCTAGAGGGCGTGCTTAAGTGTAAAGGTACAGATTATACAGATGCTGCCACTTACTTTGCTCTTCCTTGTTGAAGCGCTGTAGCTAACTTTTCCGGGATCTTCGCAGGCGAGTTGGCGAGATCGCGCACCAACTGCCAGTACGTGCTCGCCAAAAGGAAGATGAACACCACATTGATGAGGAGGAACAAGAAGTATCTTTCAAAAAGTCTTAGAAAGTGGATTTTCTGCAAGTGGAATGAACTGACTTCCGCATCAAAGAGTATTCAATCAAGCTTCGTGCTCTGTACCCCTGAATATAGGTCAACGCTAGTGATGTCAATCATAAGCTACGATATCTGATAGGACAACGCACCTTCAAGAATGAACGGTAAAAGTGCGTTCAGCGTGATCATGGCAACGGACGGCAATGAATTCTGTACGATGGCACGTATTTTGTCGTTGCTATCGATGAGTCTGCCAAGCCAAGGCATCACTTTCTTGATCTCCTTGTAACTCAGCAGACTTGCAAGCGCAGTGATTGGGAATATCCAGAAGAAAAGCAGTATTAACACACAGCCGATTACAAACACCTCACGAGCTAAGAGATTTCCTGGAGTGTGAGCAATGTTCGACCATATGATGTCTCGTGGTTCAGGAGCTGGGCTGGTCTTCACTTCCCCTGGGTCACATGAATGTGCCGCTTGCACAGCAATTTGCTATAGAGCAATTAGCGAAGGGCTATGAGTGCCAATACGTTTGATACTTACTGCGCTGGACATCTTTTCGAATGTGACGAATGCGACTTGCGTCGCCTTCGTTTTTCCGATACGACGCCACCTCTTGACTTTCTCGTCCGCCTCAGTAAACTTTGTCTCGAGATACTCAAGTGCATCTACTTTTCTGGAGAACCACCCTGGTCTTATGATCGGACGCTGGCGATGCGGTACGACGAAACGCCCCTGCTGATTCTCCAATAGTGACGGCTCTCTATCCGAGGAGGGGGGGATTACGTTTTCGGATGGGTCGTAGGATTCCACTACGCTCGGATTCCCCACGTAGTTTGTCCATGCGCTCTCCAACTTCAGCAATGCTTTTGTCCTAAGATCAAGAAGAGCTTTCAAGGTATTGACTTCTCTGCAGACCGTCACGCTCTCAACGCTGAGCCCCATGTTTTCGAAGTACTCGGCGAGAGCCCGCTCGGACCGAAGGTGGTTGGGCAGGCTAGTCACGATGACAGTCCTTCCGGGAATAGAATGAACCAGTTCAAGGGAAAATAGCTGACGTGAGCGAATGAAGCGGCGGTAGTTCCTATAAAGGAAGCGCAATGCGAGGAAAGTGAAAAGGTACGTGAAGAGAAAATGAATTGTTAGATATGAGTTAGCATCGCTAATGAGGTCGAGCCAGTCCCGTCCGGGTGTACATAGGGTCGTCGTCCAAATTGGTGGTGACCCATTCCGGCCAATCGTTATCGTCTTCGTCAGTGCCTCCTCCGATGCCGATGTTGTTCTACGTGCAATGTGAAACCGTGTTTCTCGGACATGCAGAAATACGTACATTCCAATTGATGGGCATAATGATCGCAATAGCACATAAAGAGCAAACAGAAAAGAGATAAAAGGAAGTCTTGAAGAAGCTAAGGAGCTGTTTTACACATCAGTGATGTCTTAGTATACGCATTATGTGGCAAACTTGCCACTGCCGCGTCCAATCCAACAATTTGCAGTACAGTATACTCAGACACTTTCATAGTTGGAACAATCCATCCAAAAAACGCCTGGTGAGCATGTGCCTCGTGCGGGGAGAAGTCTGAAGGAGATTTCAATTCTAATACTACCTAGCAAGAACGTAACAACATACCTTTCAGCATCGTTCTTGGTGCAAATATCAATGGCCATCGCTTGCGACAGTACGAGAAGATCAGGAAAGATGATAGTCCTATGGTGGAAGAGAGTAAGATTTGTGTCGTAAACCATGGGCCTTCGAACTTGACTAGAGGTAGCAATCAGTGTAAGATTGACAAACTTGCTTCTGTTCTAAACCCACATGTTGGAGGCGATCCAGGCGGCAGTTCTGGCTCTTCGTCGCCAATTGCGCGGACCAGGATGGAGTGGATGGCATCCATGAGGTTGAGCGAAAGGTGGTGCACGTGCCAGTGAAGCCCGACGCAGCAAAGCCTGATTCCCATAAATGGGTGTTTGGCAAAGGCTTCGGAACAAAACAATCGCTTAGACTTATGGAGTTACGTCCGGCAGCTGCAGAAGCATAGAAAAAAATATAGACCCGCGTTGGCCCAGCGAGATATACATACAGTAATTCTACACACATAAAATCTCATCTTGTAAAAGGTAAACTCCTCTGGCGTCGTGGGCGTCGCACACGAACACCGTCATGGCCGCATAATTCGGTGATTTTTTCGCAAACATCGATTTTTGACTGGTAGCGGCGATCACGGTATGAGTCCCCAGGAAGCGTGCATACACAAGCATGGGCATTAAAGCGGATCCCAAGGCCCTCCACAGTTTTCCCATTCCTCCCCCACCAATCGCCTGCTTCCGACAGGTCATCGATGCATGTCACAACAAGTACAACTGGAACTTCCATCCCTGCAATTGCCGCAGCGAAAGTTTCGTAACTGTGGCGTAGTGCTCTGGTGGCTCTTGAGCCGCGCACACAGTAGACTAGAAGATGTAGACCATCTTCTTGAGACATCTTCCTCAGAAAATATTTCAACTTTTTGGCGGGAGCCACATCCGTTGGCAATGAGCCATGACTTCCCTCCCCGAAACCCACTGTATCGTGCAGAGTGTACCTCTGGCCACGTATATCAACCTCGTAGGCGTGCTCTTCAGTGGTGCATGAAAGTGCATCTGGAGATGTGGGGGCGATATCCTTGCCTGCAATCAGATTGATCAAGGAGCTTTTACCGACTCCAGTCTCTCCAAAAATTACGATGTTCCTGCCAGTCACTGGGTGACCCTGCTGGATTAGATTCGCATGAGAACGATCCATTACATGTTGGCAGACTCACCTCCGATTTTGACCCAAGATCATCATCGAACTGAACGAGGTCTACACTACGAGAGCGGGCCCGAGTAGTCCACCAGGTTTCATTGGACCGGTCAAGAGATCGCTCAGACATGGCTTGAAACACGACCTATCGTTTTGACATCCAACATCTCGGAGAAAATCAAGCATGACCTTACCTTATTGTCAGCACGGAATGGTTCAGGGATAGATCGAGCGGGAACTTCGTGGGACAGATCCTGCAGAATTTTATAGATAATCAGGGAATCTCCGTACAGATCTTGCATGCGGCAGCGCACCACAAACTCCTAACGTGAGGCAGACGCATCAGGTGACTTGAATATCATGAGCTAGTTTCTTGGTTCAGATCTCAGATTGAATGGAAGCTTACTCTGCAGTGCCACCCATGAACGTTTTTGAAGTGCGGGCCGTGACCCAAAGTTCAAACATAGTCTCCCATATGCAGACCAAATAGAAGGAAAATGGTCACCCCAGCTGTCACGGTGAGTGAGCGTCAATCTATATATATAAAGTTTCTCGCCTACAGAATCTCTGCGATGAAGAATTAAGAAGCTGGAGAGTCGAAAGCTGCTTGTAGTTAGCAAATCCATAGCACACCAGTACAGCAGTATTACTATGTTCCAGATAGCAAGACTATTGCACTGTTGTTTAAAGGAGCCTAGACGACTTAGTCTCAGCGGATGATAGACAACGCTGAGGTGTGAACACGGGCAAGGAAGTGTTTAAGTACGAGTGCGTAAGAAGGCTGCGAGACGGAAGAAGCACGGGTAGCATACGGTGTCGAAGGTGCAAGAAGCGACAAGATAAGTAAAATAGGAAATGAACCCCCGGAGGTTAATCCTCCGGGGTAGGTACCATGCGTACATGTCGATTCTCTCAACACACCCCCTCACCGAGACAGGAGTTGGAGGCCGGGCAGATGTTTCTCGAAGAGAGGACGGGGAAGTGCCTTCGTGAAGATGTCCGTGGTGTTTTTGTGAGAAGGAAGCCACTTGAGGAGGAATGTACCGCGCTCGATGTGTTCACGTATGAAGTGGTACCGCACGTCGATGTGCTTAGAGCGAATGTGATTACGAGCCTCAGTGGACAGGGAGATCGCACCAGTGTTATCCATGTAGATTACGATGGGGAGAGGGAGGTGGATATGGAGTGAAACGATGAGCGACTTGATCCAAAGACCCTCTTGGATGACATGCGTGACGGCCATGTATTCGGCTTCCGTGGAGGAAAGGGCGTGAGTTGTCTGCTTTTTCGATACATGGGCGATGATGCCTCCAGCATAGAACCACACGTAACCTGAGATGGACAGACGAGTTGTTGGGCAGCTGGCCCAGTCCGCGTCGCAGTATGCATGAAGACCGTCGTTCACATTTGCACCCCCGTAGTGCAGGCGAAGGTTGATAGTGCCAGAGAGATAGCGGAGCAGGCGCTTTGCTGCTGCATAATGTGACGGGTGTGGTTTGGAATTGTGCTGAGCGAGGGAGTTCACTGCAAATGATATGTCTGGGCGTGTGCATATGGCGAGGTAGAGCAGCTCGCCAATGAGTTTGCGAAATAGAGTGGGAAGGTTAGGGATGGTCTCGTAGACGTCATCAGGCTTGCCAAAAGGGTGGTGTGAATCGAGGGGGAGACGAACAGGGTTGCAGTCGAGAAGGTTATACTCTTCGAGGAGGTAGGTAATATATTCACCTTGATGCATCCACAATTGACGACTGCTGCGACTCCGTTCGAATTGGATGCCGATGAACTTGGTGATTGGTCCCATGTCCTTGATGCCGAAGCGCTGATGGATCTTCTGCTTGACCCAGGCAAGGAATGCAGGCGAATTCGAGGTCCCCATCCCGTCATCAACGTGAAACCCAATGATGCAGATTATGCGTGTGCCGGAAGAGCTGCTGTCAAAGAGGAAAACGGCGTAGTCGACAGGACAACGAGTGAATCCCAACTCGGTCATGACCTCCCTAACCTGCTCGTACCATTCCATTGCGGATTGCTTCAATCCGTAGATTGTACGAAGCATCCGCCACACCATCACCTGCCAGTCCCCCTCCTCAAACCCCTTGGGTTGTCGCATGTAGATCTCCTCCTTCAATACTCCCCAAAGGAAGGCACGCGTGGCGTCGAACGAATGGAGCTCCCAGTCGTTCTTGCAGGCAAGGGCTGCGATAAGACGTAGGGACGCTGTCTTTAGTACTGGCGCAAAAGTCGCCCCGTAGTCCACGCCGGGTATCTGCGAGAATCCTTGTGCGACAAGGCGCGCCTTGTAAGATGATCCGCCCTTGTTGTCCTCCTTGAACTCAAGGACCCAACGGTTCCCTATTGCCTTACGTCCTTCTGGAAGAGGAGCAAGACGGTAAACGTGCATGTCATCCATGATTCCGAGTTCCTTTTTCATGGCAGCGAGCCATTCGTTTCGATCGGTACGGAGCATGGCTTCGTCGTAGGTAGCTGGTGGGATTTTCATGTCGTAGTTCGGGTCGTTGGGGTTTCTCTTTCTGTCACTGCGGATACTGACGTTGGCGTGCTCTTCTATCATGACGTTGGCGTAAACCTCTGGGACGTCAGTGTTGGGCTCTATCTCCTCAAGGTTCTCCTCCTCATCCTCTACCCCATCTTTCTCAGCCTCAGTCACCCCCTCACCTGACGGAACAGCAGCAGTTCGAGCTGCACGGGACTCACGTAGGGCTTGAAGACGAGCCTTCGTCTGGGCTATGTCTGCAGCCCACGCTTTACCAGCAGCGGTGGGCATCTTGGTTCGTGCAGAACGACGCACGGGAGGGTCGGCAAGAGCTGGTGCAGGAGGAGTGAGATGGCTGAGAGTCGTCTGATGGGAGGAAGCTGGAGGAGTTGCAGGCGCGGCAGAAGCAGGCATGTCGTCTGCATCATCTGAGTCTGAATCGGATGCGTGGTCCGTGAGACGTTCATCAAAAATTACGTCACGTGCAACAAAGAAAGTACCGGAGGCCTGATCTCGCAAGCGATATCCCTTGGTACCCTCAGGATACCCAAGAAAAATGGCCTTACGGGAATGCGGCCCCAACTTGACCTGAAGCTCGGAGGGTATGCGCGCGAAACAACGAGACCCGAACACCCTGATATGTGCAAGGTCAGGCTGCCGTCCATTGACGACCTCGAAGGGAGTGATGCCAGGGGGGAGAGTGACGGAAGTGCTCCTATTCCAGAGGTAACACGCTGTTAAGGCTGCCTCACCCCATAAATTTGCAGGTAGCCCCGCTGATTCCAACATCGCAAAGAGTCGTCCTTCAATGGTGCGTATGGCGCGTTCTGCCTTGCCGTTTTGCTGATGTGCATAGGGTGCAGACAGCTGACGCTCGATACCTGCCATCGAGAGGGCCTCAGTGAATGCCTTACTGATGAACTCCCCACCATTATCGGATCGGAACACCTTAACGGTACGTCCTGAGTGGTTTTCCCAACGAGCCTTGATGATACGCCATGCGTCCAGGGCCTGGTCTTTTGTTGCTAAGAGCTGGAGGTTGAGCAGGTTGGAGTGGTCGTCGAGGAAAAGGATGAAGTGGAGTTTTCCGTGAGGAGTCGACACGGGAAAAGGGCCACAGAGGTCTGAGTGAATGAGGTCGAGCATGTGAGAGGCGCGTGGTGTCTCAGAGGGCGGGTATGGCTTGCGTGGGTGCTTCGCAATGATACACGACTCGCACCTGTGGAGGGGATCCGACGAATCAACCTTGATACCAGTGGACGCTGAAGCAATCCGTTTGATGGCGTCGCCGCCCGGATGTCCCATGCGGGCATGCCACAAGTTCCAGGACAGCGGTGTACGAGCAAAGGCAGAGAGTTCACGTGGAACGTCGTGTCGGGATTGCTGCTCAGCTGGACGGATGAATTTAAGGTCGACGAAGAAGAGGTTCCCAGTCATTGGAATCTCGCCCAGGGCCTCTCCATGGTATTTGAGTTTGCATCGCGCTGGTGAGTGCTCGAAGTTGCATGACCATTTCTTCTTGAGCATATGCCCGACAGAGAGAAGGTTGATCATGGCACCTGGGGCGTGCAGACAGTCAGTGAATGTGACCCGGAATGTGCGATTGCCAAGGGTGAGGTCCGCGACACAGTTGCCCCGTCCAGAGGTTGGGAGGTGACCATGGTTAGCCGTTTTTACTGTCACACGCGTGCTCTCTGAATATGTCCAGAAGTAGCTTCGGTCCATGATCAAGTTGGAGGTTGTGCCCGAGTCCAGGATCGTCGAGAGGGTCTGTCGCGCAATGCATGCGATATCGTCAAAGGACGGGGTGTCGGACTCATGTTCGAGTGGGAGTTCCTCTATCATGGCGCATGCCAGATTCTTATATTCGTTTGCAACAGCACTAGTGGCCGAGGAGGATGAAGTGGTGGACGCAGGAGTGTCGTTACTGTTAGCAGCAGCAGCGATATCCGACTTCTTACTGGGCTTTCTGTCTCTGTTTTTAATCCCTCCCTGACCTTCCATACCGCCTCCTGGTTGAAAGCAGTGCTCTCGATCATGAGTGAGAGAGCGCGGTAGTCCAGTACATACGGGATTGTCACAGCACACCCCCTTGGGGTTGTACTTGTGAATCCGTATGCCCGTCTTTGGGTTCGTCTTCCCCTCCTGAGGTTTGAAGGATGTGGCGTTTGCATACTCAGACCCAGGGCCATTGAGCTTCAGTTCTCCGCGAAGTCTGTTAGCTTCTTCAGAGAGAGAGGTCACGATGGAGGCGAACGTCATCTTGGATGGAGCGGGTGTAGTGGAGGAGGATGTCGCGGGAGGGGAACTGTAGAGGTTCATGGTCATACGTTTGAATATAATCCATTCTGGAGTGAGAGGAAGTCCGTGGAGCAGAAGAAATACCATTTCATCATCGGTGACGAGCACGGCCATTTCTGCAAAGCGACGTCTTGCATTCTCGAACATGCTGATGTAGCGGGGCGCATCGTCTGGATCTTTAAGTTTTTCAGCAAAGAGTTGTGCGCGAAGTTCAAACTGGGATGTAACGTCCAGACGTCCGAAGTGAGTAGCAAGAGTGTTCCACTGTTCTCTCGCTGTCCAGGTTTCACTCAAGAGGCCTTGAACGACTGCAGAAAGCTTCCTGCAAATGATACCCTTGGCTTGCGCGTCTTCTTTGATCCAGTCGATCATGCTTTGTTTTTCGGTGGCAGAGATAGTTCCAGCGGCAGCCGGTCTAGGCATGACGGAGGCGAATTCAGCGAAGTCATTGGGGTCGGTCCCTGCACTACAATGGTTCCAGAGACCATCGCCTTGCAGGGCCAGAGTAACTGCGCGTCGCCAAGTGGGATATTCATCTGCACCAGTCAGCTCCGTAATGTAGTCGTACTTTCCCATGTTGATGAGATGACGAGTTACGCGGAATATTGAGATTTTAAAATTTGACCCGCAGTGGGGAGCGTATGAGATTTCGAAGAAGGAAAAAGTCGTGGGTCTCCTGGTTCCGAGCTTGTTTAGAGCTCAGGGCTCATAACCTAAAGGAGCCTAGACGACTTAGTCTCAGCGGATGATAGACAACGCTGAGGTGTGAACACGGGCAAGGAAGTGTTTAAGTACGAGTGCGTAAGAAGGCTGCGAGACGGAAGAAGCACGGGTAGCATACGGTGTCGAAGGTGCAAGAAGCGACAAGATAAGTAAAATAGGAAATGAACCCCCGGAGGTTAATCCTCCGGGGTAGGTACCATGCGTACATGTCGATTCTCTCAACATTGTTGAACGAACATCATGACGGTGCGTGAAGTTGGCATGAAAATTAGAAATTTGGACTGATCCGTTTTTGGAAGAAGGTTGTTTGCCAAAACCTTCTAAACAAAACAAAACCTTTTCGAGAACATGCTTACGACTTTCATGAGTCTTGGGCTTCATGTTCCGCTTTTTGTGCCGCTACCATGGTCCATTGAAACCTTACCGACGTTTCATTTCTAGCACCCGTCCATACCTCGCAGAGGCTCATCCCGCTGCCTCCAATATCATCCACGAACTGGAAAAAGATGGTGCTCGCGTCCTTCAGGCTGTCAAGAAGCGCGTCAAAATCAGGGATGAATTGCTAGCAAACGTGAGTTCACTACTATTGACAGCAGTCTGAAGTTTTAGCTTAATATCTCTCAGATGTCTGAGGATATGTCCTCTCCAGAGGACATAGCACGCGCACGTCAACTCAAAGAATTAGAACCCCTGCATGAAGCATGGTCAAACTGGACGCACGCTCGTCAGGTTTGTAATATCACATCTCATCACAACTGGCCCTGGCTCAATGCTACAACAGTAGTCCCTGGAAGAAACACTACCCCTCATGCAAGATCCTGACCCAACCATGCGCACTCTAGCATCGGAAGAATTCACCTCCCTCACTCATACCCTATCCACCCACATCTCTACAACTTTTCCCTCTCTTCTCGTTCCTCCATCGTCTACGCGCGATTTGCATGCTCTGCTGGAATTGAAAGCTGGCGTTGGTGGGTCTGAAGCGGCTCTATTTCTGATGGACCTCTTGCGGGTCTACGTTCGGTACGCTGGTTCAGTCGGATGGCGAACAAGTATCATACAGAGCAATGAAACCGAGAGCGGAGGGATGCGTGATGCCATCCTCGAGATCAAAGGTGAAGGCGCTTACGATGCACTGAGGTGGGAGAGCGGTGTACATCGTGTGCAGCGAGTCCCCGCAACGGAGTCGAGTGGACGGACTCATACGAGTACCGTTGCAGTGATAGTAAGTATCTCATGTATTTAATGCGATTGTGAGTGACAGACCCCCTCTCAGGTTTTACCGCTGAGCGAAGAAGCTGAGAGCATGAGTGAGAATGATGAACTCTTCAAAATGGAAGATGTGAGGGTCGAGGTAATGCGTGCACGCGGTGCAGGTGGACAGGTGGGATTTCTCACTTTATGCAGAGTAATATATTTTGACCATTGTCATCAGCACGTCAACAAAACAGAGTCTGCGGTGCGTCTTACCCATACACCCACTGGTATCACTGTTTCCATGCAAGACGAACGCAGTCAACATCAGGTAAACTGCTTTCATTGTATCGTCAAGGTACATTTAACATATAATTTGAATAGAATAAACGTCGTGCTTTCCAAGTCCTTCGCGCTCGCCTAATGGATGTAAAACTTTCACGAGACATTGCCAACCGCCGAGATACTCGCCGGAATCTTGTGCGCACTGCGGACCGCAGCGAGAAAATTCGAACGTACAATTATGCGCAGGATCGCGTGACAGATCATCGAATTGGTCTCTCTCTTATGAACCTCACTAGCTTCCTGGAAGGTGACGGCGTGCAGGATTTCCTGGATGCCTTGCGCCGAAACTGGCAAGAAGAAATCATGGAGGATGTTGTTGGAGAGTCTGAATAAAACATTGCACCTACCGTTTCTATCATCACAAGCACCCCTTCCGAGTCATAATCATTCTGCTTAAATAGAAGATATAATTTAACAACATCCGAAATACAAACAAGCTATGGTAATCCGTGTATGAAGACGCACCTCTCGAGCCCAAGTCTGAACTATCTAGACAAAACCCTCGTCCCGCTTGTAATTTACATCACTCGACATCCTCCAGCAATACCAAACTCCTCGAGCTCCTCCTTTGCTGCCTCGCGCTCATTAGTTCTCAGTTTCACACGCGACTCCAGGGGGAACCAGTCAGCCATAAAGTTCAAGAGAGCGTAATCAACGTTGGCTATGAAACATAAGCTACCCAAAAGCACGATGAGAAGAGGGGTGACTCACTGCGGTCGGCCTTTAGCACCGTAGGTGCCCTGCAAATAGGGCAATTCGCTTTCCCAAGCTTTTGAAGCTTTACTAGACATCTATGTCGAACCATGTTAGTCGATTTGGTCGTAAAACTCTATTAAAATAAAATGTGCAATTACCTTACACAAAATAAATGGTCACAATCAAGCCTGATCGGCTTAAATGCGAGGCTGGTACAGATAAGACACGAATAATCGTCGACATGAGGCACAATCGGAAGTAATATTTCGCCGATAGCTTGCACGAGAAGTCGAGGCAAAGATGCTGGAGGCTGAGGCAACAAGGCCAACTCCGTTGGCGGCGGAGACGCTGGCAATGGTGAATTCCGGGCTGAAAGGAGGTAGGAAGGAAGAGGTAATGCGGTTCGCTTTGTATGCTTCTTTAGAATCTTGCGGGTTGCCTCGGCGTTCGCGAATTGGAACTGCGTGTCAAACAATGAATATCTAATCCATATGACAACGAAATCACGCTCACTCTCTTCAAATCCAAGATAAAAACGTTCATACGCATGAAATCATCCAGCGCATCCTTGCTTCCAGCCAGTGTGAGCATCCTTCGCTTCTCCTGCATACGTCCCTCGAACCGCTTCATTCGCGTTTCCGTCTCTTCGACACTGCGTTCCCCATGAGTTCTCTCCCCGACACTCTCAAATATTTCAGCCTCAACATACATCTGGAATATCTCTCTCCATGAATATAGATCCGTATTTCTGCTGCCAGAGCTGGGTCGTAAAGTGGCAGCGTTACTGGCTGCCATTGAATAAGTCGAAAAGGAACGAGGCGCTGACGAAGAGGTGGGACGTGCTGTTGAGCTAATGGCATGTGCCAGACATTGTAGCGTAGATGTGAAAGTACCATGTACAGTACTGAGGTGTTCAGCGAGCGACGTAAGAGCGGTGTTCAATAGCTGAAAGAACGCGGTATCAGACCGTAATGGTATTATAAGATCGTGGGTGCTATGTTCTAAGCTATTAACGGGAGCGCAATGAAAATACATGTGACGTACTTCGCGGATGAATAGCAGATATCCACCGAGGCCGTATTGCTTTCTAGAGCTCGAGAATGAAGCTGAAGCGCCTCCAGTATGTTGTCCGGTGTGGTCGTGTGACCAGATGCGACATCGGTAGCGTCTGCTGGATGCATGACTGACAGCCGGAGGCGAGGTTCAATTTGAGAGGACGTTTTAATAAACTCGTAGACCACAGTAGCATGCCGTTGGTGGTTTTCATCGTGGTCAGAAACTCGATCACACCGCTGTCGTATTTCCTCTATCTGGGCGGTTGAACTCGCAGGATTCTGTTGTTCTAGCAATTGTTGAAGAACGGTCGGACTGAGACCAAGAGAAGACAGCTCTTGGACCAGTTGGTGAATTAGTTTCTTGAGCTGTCAGATAACGGTCAACACTACCGTTGTGCAATTGACTACCATTACACTTACTAGGCGGTACTGTATGGCGTTTTCACGTAGCTCTGGCGGCAAAGTGAGCAGCAATTGCGAGTACGTCTTTGAGAAGTGCATTTCGTGCCAACATGCATGTTAGTGATATCAATGCATAATATCATGAGACCAGCTATCGGTGCCTAACATATATAGTTGTGACATAGCCATGGCACAACTATGACACAACAATAACATACCCCGAAAACCAACCGAAAGCGACTTTGTTTTGCTTAGAAGGCCAGTCTTACCCACAGAGGCGGCCATTAATGCGAGGCCTCTTGCACATGAAATGTCAATACTGACATTTCATGTGCAAAATATTAATGGAGGCCGCTGTATGTGTTTGAAGCCGGATGCATATGCGGCGGTAGTTGGTTCTTAAATGCAATTCTCTCGCTGAGCAACCTTCTCATCATCATGATCTTCTCACGTCCCTTCTTTCTCAGAAAGGTTACAAGGCAGATCATCACATTTCAGGAAGTGGATCTAGGGGGCACTGGGTACTTGATTACTCGTTGCGAGCCCCCTTCTAAGGACCTTGAATCGACCGTGAATCCACGAGGTGGACAGGTGAATACTTGCTCCTGTGCTTCCATACAGCTTACCGACAGAAGGACGAACATGGCGCATAGCACATTCCTGAATATCCTCATCACACCGACGGCAACGGCGTATGCAAATGGTCATTACAAGGGCAAGCCCCATAAGACCGCGATCTATTCCCTCGAATGTAAGGGGAATTCCCAGAATTACCACATGCGAAGGATTCACGGTAATGAACAATATGTGCAAAGATGAAGTTACTATTGCTGGGTATACCACCACCGGTGATAGCTTTGGTTGTAAAAAACAAGGCGATATGAAGTTCAAAATGAAAGGAGGAAATAAGATGACCAAAACGACGACACGACCAGCCTGTCATCACACTTGATCACAGTTTGGCTATCCGTGCGACACACTCAACCATGGTGGAGGTCAAGGAAATTACTCGTCATATTCATCACACCAAGGGAGGCCGTCGTCGGGGTTTGCAGGAGTAGCGGTTGCGGGGATAGATGTAGCGGGGGTAGTGCCAGAGGGAGCAGGAGGGACTTGGACAGCACCCGCTGTGCACAATACCTAAACGAGAACCTTAGAAACTGTGATGAAGCTGGAAAATTTTGAGTTACCTCTCCAATGTATATGTTGCTGCAATCCTCGTTGATCTGCGGGTTGTTTGCATAGAGGATGGTGTCGTTAATGCCTGCGGCGGCGGAGATCAAGTCACAATAATCGTACTGCTTGACTACATATGTGGTCGTGCAGTCCTGTCCCTGCCATCCAAGGCAGTAACTCTGGCCAATGACAAGGTTGTCGCATGCATCATCGATTATTCCGACATTGACGACAGCAAGCTGGTAGCTGCAGGAAAAAAAATTCAGCAAAGGATTTTCAACAAGGACTGGGACTTGGCGTACGTGGAAACATTGTTGGCTGCCGAGATACTGTCACAGATATCGCCAGCCTGAGCGGTGTACGTGCGAGTGCAGGTCTGTGCGGAAACGACTACAAAACAACAAGACAGAAAAAAATGTGTGATGAACCAACCGCAAAAGCGCATCAAAAAAATAAAATACTAACATTGTGCCACGAAGGGCAAGGCGAGGATAGCAGCAATTGCTTTGGAGAACATGGTTATTGAAAGAACGCGTGAACGATTGAAAAAATGAGTGTGCAATCAAGGAAAGACGAGGTCGGCGGCGAGCTCGAGGTGAAGAGACGTGAGACGAAAGAGGCGGAACAACTTGAGAACGAGTTCAGTTGATTGTAATACATGTACTTTCTATACTTGGGTCAACGGGACCAATGCATGGCAACCGTTCCCTGTACATTTCCCGGATTCCGATATGGATTGGTTTCATCATGATCTGAAGTAATTATCGCGCTTGCATGCGGCCCAGTATATCTTCTAGAACGTGATCATCACGTACTGCTTCATGTATAGCACTTGAAGGCATTTACCGTACAGTACTTGCAGAGGGCTCATGAGCTCTCTTTATCATTCTGCGGCCAAGAATACAAAAAATATTGCATCAAATTGTTAAGTCTCAGGCTTTCAGGTCATGGCTGTGCCCTGTTATTGAAATATTGACAGCACAACGGTTCGCCAATATTAATATCACCGTCAGCGACGGCCGGACTTTGCCGACGTTTGAGTCTTGCGTTAATCTTGTGGGCAAGCCGCAGACGGGCTCTTCTACGAGTCTCTCTGTGTCTAGCTAGACGTCAGCTTAATGGCGGAAAAAGTGATGCGGATGAGGATATACGCTATCTGCCGACTCTCACGAAAGTTGACAACAGGACACGGATTATGTAGCTCATCTCTTGGCTAGCGAGGCAATGGATACAGGGCCCAGGTGAACAAATGAACGCGGAAAAATACATATAACAAGGTCACCCTTTATCGCTTTCAACTGCTCGAACCTCTCCTGGTCGAATATCGCCTGTACTAGGCCCACCGAAACCAAACACACTACTGAGCGACGCTCTTAGCGCATCATATGCAGCTTGATGCGGCGCTGGGTGTATGGCGTTAATGGTATGCGTCTGTATCAGCCCAGAAATAGGCGAAAAGCTGTACGTCGAGTCTCTGCTTGATCATGATCAGCAAAAATCAATGCTGATGATAAGATCCTAACATTTGCCACTGCCCAACGCCACCGCTGACGCGTGTCGTGCCATACACATCCAAGCCAATGAAGAGACTCTTGTCTCGCTGGTGATTTGAGTGCGTTCCAGCTACAGCGCCTTCTGAATGCGCTGGCGGCGATCCTTGCACCACCACCTTGCGCAAATCTACACGAAGGTCTGAGTACAGTGTTCTCATTGTGTGCCGGATAAAGACAGATGAAGCCAAGTACAGCGGCAGCCCTGAAAACAGTTGTTGTCAATGACAGAAACGTAATGTAGGCACACGACTGACCTTCCAGGCCAAGTGTTCTTGGAAATGGCGAGGGAAGGGCAACAGGGGGCGTGTACGTCAACCTCACTTTGGGACTGTAAATGTTTTCTACCTCCAACGGATCCGATTCTCTGGAATCAACCAGAGTCGGTGTCTTTGTGGGGTCTATGCTTGAGACCAGGCCAACATCGAAGAAATCGGGAAGTGTTTGCTGGAGGATATAGATGGCGCGGCCTATACAGTAAAAAGCGATTAAAAAGAATGGTGATTAAAGTGAGATCTGGCTGTAGCATCAGTGTGTCTCCCAGGGGTAGCATGCCAGACTGACCTGTCCGGATTTGCCATTCATGGTCGGATATGTCTTCAGAACAGCCGGAACCCCCTTTATTTGGCGTGAACATGGGAGGACTTGGGCCCTCGGAAAAAAAGAGATCATAGCGTTCGTTTGTTGGCTGGACGACAAGGGACGGGGAAGCCTTAGGAGTTGCAGTTGACGACCGTCGTAAATGTTCAGACAGGTATTTGAAAGATGAAGGAAAGCGATTTTGTGAGGTCAATGCACTCGATGATAATCTTGAGAAATTGTGGAGACCATGCCGCATCATGGTGGGGTACTTGATGCAACGCGCAGACACGTTCGACAAAGTGCCGAGTTGTTTGGCCAGAAATAAACACTGCCACGTGTTTCCTCTCTAATCATGGTCAAAACCCTCATATTATTGAAAAAATCGCAACGCACTATCAAACCTCCTCGAGATAACCTTGCACAATGAGATGTTCGATATCAGCCCTCCTAACCATGAATCTCTGCCCCTTCTGAAAATCGATGGTCCCAAGCTCTGTCTGTATGATCCCACAATCCCTGATAACATGTACCAGCACATGCAAGTCTTTAGGCGGATGGGTGATACTGGCTGTGATATCGAGCTCGTTGGAAAAACCAGCACGATAATCCATCACAGACGTGCTATACTGGCGAAGGAAGTCGACTTCATGAGGAGAGACCTTGCTGCGAATATCCTGATTGCTCAGGATATGCGGTAAAGCGCCTCCAGCGGCCCAGTACATATCGCGCAGTCTATCCATACGGTGTTTATGATATGCTAGGAGACATCTCTTGTTTCGTACGATGGTTGTTTGATAAATGAGCATCGCTGGATTGACGTTCTGATTGGTTTCGGTCATTTTTTCGAGATCGCGTTGTTCGCGGATGATGGATCGAACAAGATTGTCATTGTATTTGAGGAGAGTGTCCGTTAGGGTCGATCTACGAGATTCCGCGATGAGCTGCGTGGCGAGATCACCGAACTGACGCGTGTCCGTCATGGTGAAATTCAAAGAGACATGGATGTCACAGTGTGACAAATGTGTGACTGTACGCGTCAATTTGTCACCTTTACTTATCAGTTGCCACTTTCAGCCGCAGTCTCTACTTTCGACCATCATGTCTAGTCAGGACTCTCAGGACATTGAAACTGCAACCACTGCAATAATAGAGTATGATCTCTTTAGCAAACCAAGACTTGTCGGCTGACCAGAAATAGGTCTGCGCCAGACACCAAAACACGAAGATATGATCGTCAGCTTCGGTAAGATTACTTCAGGAGAACTACACCAATGAGGCCCAATTAACATTTGCGAACAAGCCTGTGGGCAACAACTGGACAGAGTGCATTAGAGTCTTCTCGGATACTGTTGATATCTGGATCCGCTACCTCAACTTCAATCTTGAAGAACCTTGTTCTTCCTGGCATCGGGCACTTCACTATCCTTGATCACGCCAAGGTGTCACACTCTGATGCCGGGAATAACTTCTTTTTAGAAGGATACAATAGCATTGGAAAATCTAGAGCAGAGGAGGCTGTCCAGCTTCTAAGCGAACTAAATGACGGCGTTGAAGGTCGTGCAGACACTAGAACTCTCGAAAGCATCCTCGAGTCGCACCCTGAGTGGATCACTTCGTTCACTATCGTCATTGCCCATAACCTAGACCATACGCTCTTGAACAAGCTCTCTGTGCTCCTTTGGAAAGATTCGAAATACCCGCCTCTTGTGGTCGTCCGGTCAGCTGGATTTCTGGCAGATTTCTATATTCAATTTCATGAACATACAAGTACGTAAAAATTTGTGTTCTTGAATAAGTTTATGACGTTTTCAAGTCATCGAGAGTCACTCGGAAACATCTCCATCTCTCCGCATCGACAAACCATTCCCAGCTTTGAAAGAACACGCCTTGTCGCTGGAGTTTGACAAGATGGATTCTACAGAGCACGGGCACGTACCCTACGTGGTGATTTTAGTTCGTGCGCTTGAGGATTGGAAGAAATCTGTAAGGATTTCCTTCTTCAGGTAGAACGCATGCTCACGAGGGATCATACAGCATGGCGGTAGTCCACCGACATCATACGAGGAACGACAGCAATTCAAGAAAGGCATCCGCGAGATGAAGGTGAAAGACGACGAAGAAAACTTTGACGAAGCAGAAGCACAGGCATACAGATGTTGGACGGAAACCAAGGTTTTTGTTGTTGCATTTATTTCGAGTTTGGGAATAATTATTCCATTAGATTCCTTCGGAAATCACAACCCTTTTCAGTGACCCCGCACTATCCACTGAAGCTATGGACAGCAATCGGTCTCCTTTCTTCCATCTTCTCGCTGCCCTGAAGGAGTACACTGAAAATTCTGACACACACACGCTCCCTCTCACATCGACCCTGCCAGATATGAAGTCTGACACACATAACTACATACATCTGCAGCGACTTTACAAAACGAGAGGCGGAAGAAGAAAAACAGATTTTCAAGAGCTATCTCCGAGTACCTGTTGACGACGGCATGGTTGATTCATTTGTCAAGAATGCGCACGCGCTGGTTGTTCTTAGAGGTAAACCTTGGGGTACATTTGACGAAGACAAAGCTGCTCTAGGTAATACTATGCGAGCTTGCATTGTCTCAGACAGACCGCTAACATTCGTTTGTTGTGTTAGTGGAGTCGTTATCAACGATGCCCAAGGAAACGTGTATACATCTTTCCCTCTCTGCGCTTTCGTTGCTTCAAGCGAGCGACACCTCGGTGTCACCGTCGGCAGAGTCCATTCGTGCAAAAATTCAGTCCATTGTTGGACAGTCTACTGAGCTTCCTGTTGAGGCTGACGATGCTATTGAAGAGATGTGAGTAGGGCTATATCTTGATTTAAAGTCACGGCTCATGTCACTATATTAGTGCTCGAGCACCTTTTTCCGAGCTGCCTAACACTGCAGCTTTCCTTGGTGGCATGGTCGCCCAAGAGGTCATCAAGATGGTCACTAAGCAATACGTGCCCGTGAAGGGCTATTGTGTAATTGACTTGATTGAGACATGGACGGGCACTATCGGTGCTTGAGACATCGATGAAATTGTTTCCACGAAGACAAGCTGATACAATAAAACTTGTGTAAATGGCCGTCCACAAACAATCCTTTCTATCGAGCATGTCAAAGTTTGGCTTTTTCGCTGGTTTGAATGAATTCCGCAGCTTTGTGAGCCAGCCTAGAAAGATTGTTTTCAAGAGCAAGTCGCGGTCGTCGTTGATGGCTTACCCGTAAAGTGTGGCTTGAGGATGCGTTCCCAAGTGCTATAATCACCCATATTAGTATGTTCAAGGCAACAAATCTCAGTCTTACGATCGGGAGGATACTGGCGTCTGCCTGCGGAGTGCAAGTTAAGGAAGTTGAACTCAATTTGACAAGAAAGATATACATACCACTCTCAGATTAGTTGTCCCGTACACCTGCAGAAAATCTATGAATACGCCTGGCAGAGATCATACTCAAACTTAAATTTGACCTTTAGTTCGTTGTCTACGACGCCATTTGCGGATCGAGGCAGCATTGAGGCCGTCCCTTTGGAAGGAAATAAGAAAAGGAAAAGTTTGTAGCTTTCAAGTAAAACAGCCCACCAATAGGATGGAGTCCGCTATCGACACTTGAGCGGATGTAATCCATTAGTTGTTCATTTGACCAAGAAGGATTAGGTTCAATGATTTCTGCAGTCAAGTCGCCCAGAGCCCCTGTCTTCATGATCTTGAAAGCATATTTCACAGCCTCCAAAAGCAACATCATATCTTGGAGAAGATTCAATGGTCTGTCTGTGGGGAATGATGACTCATTTACCAATGTTCCCCGGAGAATCAAGCATTGCCGAGTCAATCTCTGGTGAATCCAACACAGATGAAGAAGTCGCATGCACCTAGGTGTAGTGGAAGCATGAGTTACAGTGACAATTTGAAGAGAAAGAAACAGACATGTCCTCGACTCCAGGCATGCTGCAGGAAAACCGACATTGTGTAATGCTTAGCTTTTTCATTTGCACACCCGACGTGGGTGTAAACTTTGGATGATTAGCAACATATCCATACGTGATGAACAAAAGACGCACAAGGGAATAAAAGCACCTCTAGCTGAGCAATACCATCGTTCTCCAGCCAGGCGCGTTGGACATCGTACCATTTTTTCCAGGGCGAGTTTTGTATTTGCGGTAATTTCAGGGCCTCATCCAGGGTTGACAGCATGCTCCGCATCTTGTCAGGTGAGATGAAGGATGACGATGGAATGAATGCCAGGGTAGAAAGTTGTTCTAGTCTTTGTTGAGCAAACGTTTCTGAATCGAGGTCATCTGTGGTCTCATGCGAGCCTTTCAGCTCAGCGCCCATGTATACCCTAGGGTGGTCCTAAGGCAAGTATCAGGCTCTTGATTCGCATCTCAACTGGAGGTGGCACCGACCTGAAAGTTCTCGCCAACGCCAGGTAAATCGATTTGAACGGGAATGTTCAGTCTGCGCAAGAGGTTGGGATTCCCGATCCCTGGTAATATAGTAGAATTAAAAACTAGATATACCATCTGATACTAAAGTGTCGCACCTGAAAGTTCTAAAAGCTGGGGTGTTTGCAGAGCACCTTACCTCATTGTCTGAGCTAACATTTCAACCATCACAATAGACACTTACCAGTTGATATGATAACTTCCCGGCGCACAGGGACTTTGTAAGTCCGACCCCCTTTATGATATTCAACTGCCGTAGCTTGCAAGTCACTGCTAGAGGTTTGTCTGAAAATCACTTTAGAGGCTTGTGCACCAGTGAGTACAACGATAGTTTGGTCGGTTGGAAACCCGATCATAATACGCCTGGAAGAATAATTCAACTAAGTGATTTCAAGAAGGCTAATTCTTCCGCCTGACATTTGTACTGTAAGAGCGTGTATTGGTTTGAGGATCAATGGACGCTGTGTACGTCCAAATGCCTATATTGTTTCCGGAGGCCTGATAACAACTTCAGTTACGTTCACTTTGTCAATATCAAAACACACTTCAGATCGGTTTGTGACCACACCCAGCTTATTCATGGTGTCGAAAAATGGCAAAACGAGATCATAATAGTAGCTGTATGCAGTCGTCTTGACATAGGCCGTACCTGGCTCGGGAATGAAGCGTCAACACAAATTTGTGTCCACAACATTTTAGTCCCACCTGCCATGATTTTCCGCAACATTATCTGCGTGGTGTGCCTTGGCGTGGTGAGTTGGAGGGCTCCAAGCCTCAGCAGCTTTAATTGCATCACTGATAGTGTCCCAACTCCATCCTAAGTGGGTGAATGATGATGTGTTCTGTTCCATGCCAATGAACAATGTACTACTGACCTTTGATGCCGAG
Organism: Suillus occidentalis; assembly: GCA_016628085.1. NCBI lineage: Eukaryota > Fungi > Basidiomycota > Agaricomycetes > Boletales > Suillaceae > Suillus > Suillus occidentalis. The sequence goes on from JABBWB010000282.1 coordinate 39,405, forward strand.
TTTCTCCCAGTCTTTCGGCACATCAGTATGAAAGTTATCAACCGAGTTACATAGCCCCTGGAACTGACCATTGTGCTCGAGCTTGGACCCGCTTTGAGGGTGAAAGTTAGCGTCTGATCGTATGAGCACATAAGATACATGCGCGCACCGACAGTAAACCATATAATTCAATGCTGATGAACCACCAAGAACTTTGCCTCTAGGAATTGACACCTTCCGATTCTGAGCAAATGGTTGAGGTTTTGTGACGAAATTCCAGTCATATTCGGGGTCTAAGCTCGATCTGTGATGCCCTGTCATTTGATCACAAGTCCAAACTCACTTCCAACAGCCTTGCCGACCATGCCTGTACCAAGAGGGATCGGGAAAAAAAGTGAATACAACAAGGTCAATCGGTCACTGTTAGACCCCGACCTGGGACAAGAATCATCTCATCGTCCTTCCTCAGACCTGCTTCAATGACTCCTACGCGAACACTAGCATTCGTTGAGAGGCTACAACATCCCAAAGTTAGATTTGAAGGGAAAGAAGAACAAGGATCTTATGATAAGTGTGTACATCGAAGCCAGTGCAAGACCAGTTGTTCCGCCTCCTGTAAAAATGTTATATCAACAAATCGCACACGGGCATGACTTGACATACCAATGATAATATAATCAAAATTCTGTTCTGAGAAGTCAGCAGCAGACGCCATCGTGTGCCCAGGAGATAGAGGGAGTAAGGACTATCGTATATAGAGCTCAGAATTCTTATAAACCTTGAAGGAACTTTCAAGTCCCCCACGATATGTCGTGTGAGCGCTACTCAATTGTAAATGACGTTGTCAATGTCAACTTGACTGGGCCGTTCCCTTGTAAGTCGCTCTGAATGTGCCCTCAACCTTTCCTGATTTATCAAGAAGTTGGCATCATATCAGCTACCAGTGACTGCAGAAGCAGTGCGTGATCTTGAAATGTCGTTATAGAATGGAAATGCCGTAACAGACAGACCGCGGATTTAAATGGAGTTGTTAGAGAGCCTGACAACGTAGCCATAAGTACACCCATGTGATCAAGAGGGACGAATTTTCACAAGTGGGAACAAAATTGAATTACTCATCCATAGCCACTGATAAGCAATTCGAAGCACTGACGGCACATACACCTGGGTAGAGAGTGGCTCAGCACTGCAATGCGGGGGGAAGATGCGATACAGAGAACCATACTGAAAGGGGTGGGAAATCCATGACAACCCTTATCAATGTTAAATTATGTTACCCGTGATTGTGATCAGCGCCACCAACTGTCTCACCACCTCCAGACATCACATCAAACTCGTGTGGACATGATAACAATTCCGTTGAAGGCGTTAATTGGTATGTGGGGAAGACCGGCGCATTGTTCATCGGAAGATTGAATAAAATCCGAGAAGCAAGAACGCTGTGCGCAACAATCTGAGGTCTACAATGGAGGAATACATTTCAGCGATATTCGTGTGCATGGTCGACCGGACTGACGTATTAAGCATCTCGCTGTACGAGAGCTAGGGACTATTCAGCTCTTCGACATCAATCCAACAAGGAAAGAACTCACAGGCAGCACAGCGATTACAATCACATTGGCCGTAGATATCACTGTATATATGTCAGCACAAAATCAATAACACTGACAACGGTATCCATACTCATGATGCAGAACATGTAGAGCAGTCCATCACGATAGATACTCCTCATCAGCGTGCTATGAGAACCAAGATAGTATCGATATCTCAAAAATGCGGTGGTAAACATGAGGACTAGAAGCGAATTGTCAAGTCAAGGACTTTAAATTAATGATCGCCTCACCAATCTCATAGAACATTAAGACTCCATATGGAAGGGCACTACTACGACTTCCCTCCAATACGCAAGGCGGGGAGACTGGACGATGATGAATACTAAGCTAGGACGCGAACCTTGGGACCTCACCTCCTGGGATGTTCAAATCGATAGGGGCAGCACTTAGAATCACAGCCGTCACCAAGGTGGCCTGTGATGAGTTAATGGTACTCAAGGGAAATAGAGATATCATTGTACCGAACCAAAAGAGAGAAGAACGATCAGGAAAGCGTTGTTATTACCAGAGAAGCCGTATATCCTGGCAATCAATAATCCTGCGTTTGAATGTAGATCCACGCTGCAACGTGATATGCAAAAGCCAACCTTCCGAGCCAATGATTCCCAAGAAATGTATGCCTGCAAAAGTTATTTCAAATCCGTGTGATAACAAACTGTCCGAACCAACCATTTACAGCATCGTTAAATGGCGCACACTAGATTGATGTGAGTTGTAGTGGGGGTAATTGTCACTGCGTAGATGAAAGATGGACCCACATCTTGCGTGCCCCATGTCTTGACAGCAGCTGATCAGAAGTTAGCTTTGGCATAGTAGGAGTGTGCGGTGGCGTAGGTATCTCACAATATGAGGTCATGAGCGCACCAGCGAAAGGTACATATCGCGAAACCGTGAATGTAATGCGAATGATCCCCCACTTCCGTCCATAGGCCCACCGAACCTACAAGAAAGATCAGCGCCAGGGCATGAGTGGCCATTTTTTTTTACTTCAGAGTACAACGTGACAAAGTAGTCATAAATCTGGTGGTGCATCAAAATTATCATCGACAAGACTGAAAAGGCACAACTTACTAGGATTGCTGCTGCAGCAACTGGTGCTAATTCGTGAATAAGATAAGCGTTATTATCAGCTTGAACTTACCGTTAGTGTACTTCATTGACGAGAAACATGAGAGAAGGGTTGCATATAAAGCACGACTGAATTACCTTGGCTAGCTGCAGACCGAAGTTGTCTGGGACTGACATGTCTCTCGTGTGGCACAACGGTTGAATGAATGCAGCAAGCAGTTGAAATAAGTACAATGGCGTGCACAGCAACACGGGCGTGATCACAGTGTGTGACTGAGATCTAGTTGCAGATTCAGCGGACTCCGGAGGGTGCCTTGCTTATGATCATCAGATACTATCATGATGGTCGCACTAAGTGGAATTGGAACACATGATGCATGGCAGAATAGTAGAGGGGATTCACATAAGGCTGGTACGCGGTCGACATCTTGCCAGCCGAAGCTTTTGATCAAGTGATGGTACATGCAGTGAGCGACAACGAGTAAAAGTTAATTTTAACTCCGACAGGCTGCGCTGAATTTCAAACCAATGCCAATTGCAACTTGAATGCGACGGTTGCATTTTCTTCAGCGACGTACTGGCATGCATACGGGTCTAAGCCAAAGACCAGTTTACATTTGAGGCTGTGGTGAATAACGACGTGCGGGAAGGTGCGAGAACACTAGGCCATATTTTGATAGAACTGAGCTGGTCAAACTAATTTCGAATTGATTCAGAAACTAGGCTAGGTGCTCAGTCTCCAGATCTATGTGGGGAAGTGAACTTTGATTGTGGAGTCGGCCATGATCCAGGGTCTTGATACGGATAATACATAGGTGCTACAAGGCGGCACTAAGGAATTGATGGATGCGAATACAGCAGTTTCCGAGAGTCGCGCAATTTGAACTGGTTCTCAGGCCACGCTATGCGAAGGGATGCAAAGCCAAGCCAATCACTGGTTCGTCTGCCTGTCATGTGTTGCTGGCTTCGAGCTTAACAATCACTGCAGGTTGGCAGACTGACGCTCGCACAATGACATAAACTTTGAGAGCACATTGGACTAGTCACAATATACAGGAGAATCCTTAGTAACGCTCACCACCCTGAGCGAGGCAGTGTGGCTCATCGCAAGATCCAATGTCGTTTGTCTGACGCTCCATGCCTCTGTACGTCGCACAACTTGACTGTACCAATACCTGCCGCTATCTCATACAACACTAGTATCAAGATATTGCATCGATCGCGCGATGCCAGACAATCCTGATGCATCATGAGTTGGAAGAGAAGGTATTATTTGAAGATTGAAGCACGTCTCGTCTCGATACAACTCAAGTATGCTGACTTATACACTATCAGTCTGGTATCTTCTCAATCTAAGTTTCTTGTCCGGAGATCTTCGTACTCAGACTTACTCGTGGTTGTCCTGACAAACTAAGATAGCTGCTCTTTACTCTTTGGCTGACATTTCCTCCTCCATCCACTCACCAGTCGGCGTTGTGGCAGATCACATCCCGCAGCGAGTAAAGCCATATTACTCGTCATCTGGCTATCCATTCTGCATCAGTGGCGCCGTTCTTCTGGAGCCATTTCTTGATCTACAATTCTCCCTTATCTTCTGGCCACTCCTGATGATCATAAAAGTGGGTGATGAAGGACATTGGGGGTCCGAATAATTTTAAAGGTCAATTGCAGGAATGCAAAACAAAGCAAAAAGCGAGAAAATATGATGACATCGTAGAAACGGTAAGCCCTCTACTCGTAGAAAACTAGCGCCCTAAGCTCAATAGACTCCCTTAGCGGCGCTCCCTGCGTTGCAGAGGGATCCTTGAACCCAGTGTGAGGGGTAAATTTAGCAATGTTGCCATCCTTGGCCGAATCGTAACTACACCAAAGTAAGCGCATCATCACCGACCAGAATATCATAAGCGTACCATTTAATCAAGACTACCTCATCCAATTTCATCCCTGGTCCATACTTCCACCTGTGTGCCGGGTTAAATTTTACCCCAAAAGTCTCACCCTCACGATCTGGATAGACCAATGTGACAGGAACGAGATCTTTCTTCACATCGACAGATCTGTAATCACACAATGCCAATGGATGGTCGATTGCGGGGTGGGAGATTGGTCGCCAAAGATTGATAATCTGAAATCGCTTTTTGACAAGCTTCTCCGCTTCGCCGGCAGGTAAATGACGATGCACACGAGCGGTAGCTGACTCAGGGGTTTGGTCAACATGAACCTGATTAACGGGCTGACGCTTGCTCTCGTCTGTTTCTGCGTCTCCAGGGCGGTGGCGTCTGACCGCTATGATCCAACAAAAATCAGATATCAGAATTTTGTATTCTAATTCCACACGTACTGTGGTCAAAAAGGACGACTTTGCTCGCGCCCGTGATGTCCTTGAGGAGTTCAATACTCTCTGGATAATATTCTCCTCTGATCTCGTCATCACTGTTAAAAGAACTGTGTTTGGAGGGTTTCGTGACGTATTGAAAACCAGCAGAATCCAAGGTGTAATCACTTTCTTTGCCCCTGACGTTCTCAATCTTGACGGTATGCACCTCTGGCTCCCAATTACGCGCACGCTGCCCTGTCTTCGAATCAGCATTTATACTGGTGAATGGGCGGGACCCGTCAGAGGGTGGAGCAAAGTACACGAGTTCTGCAGAGACTGTAGACATTGTTAGTAAGAGAAATGGGAGGTAGTAATTTTTCATCTGATCAGCTTGCCCCCTTGTATGTTTCCACGATGACGTGCCAGGCTGACAAACGCAAGCATTGTCTCTTAGGGAAGGTATGGGTCTGGATAGGGGAGCCAAAGTGACTCGTCACAAAGACTTCCGCTAGCCAGCCTTCAAGTTCAAAACGTACCCGGATTGGTGTCTGTCGCTCTGAGTGTTGTGACACAATTCGATTCTGCAGAGCCAATGGGTTGGTGGTTTCGCAACTCATCCAGACTCCAGAGCGGCCTTTGCTCTTCACCGACTCAGATGAGGTCCGAGTCGTCCGACCACCGTCATTCATTTCTGAGTCGTTTTCCCGCTTGAAGTCGACAACTTAAATATTTGAAGCTTTTCAACCATCGTCTGTCATAGACTCCCGTTGTCATAATAGCATAAGGAGGACAGTCGATTCTTCGAAGGACGATTTAGATGGAGACCAGTCACCAAGCTGATCAAATAAAAAGGTCACGGGCGTAGCTGGTCGTGACGCGACGTGATGCGCGTGGCCAAATATAAGCCAAATTCAAATTGTCTCGTCTGAGCTCTCTCTGCCTCGACTCTGCACCTACATTTGAACAAGTTAATACACCACTCGTCCCTACTTCAGCTATCTAGATCAAATGGGAAAAGGCTCACTGAAGGCACGGGAGTTGCAACGTTGTGGGACGATACATAATTACACACGTTCGCGGTGATCTGAGGTGAGATATATACAATTGGTTGTAAACTGTAAGTGTAATTTTTTCCGCGCATGGGTGGCTTCTCACGCTGGACGATGCTGCATCTCGTTAGATAATTATACCTTGGCGCCCTCGCAGCAAAATGATCATCTGCATCACCGCCTAGACTCACCTGACTATCTGTGTGATAGGAACGGCTATAACCACGCCTTACTTTAATGGCTGGACTCTGAGAGATAGAAGATCGCAGTTACCCGGCTTTCCAGTTGCGTTCTTATCTGCAGAGACGATGTCAATTCACGACGTAAAGACGGGTGATACCACTAGCGCGATCGGTGACTTCGAAGTGCCCCCCACTGGGTCATCCATCCATACAGCTTGTGCCCGCGATGATCTTGAACGGAAATTGATCAGGAAACTGGATTGGCGCATGTCCATAATCATAGTGATCTATACTCTCAACTACGTGAGTCCGATTTAAAACGTTGGTATGTGGCAGCTTAGTGACTGTACCTCCATGACTAGATCGACAGAACGAATATTTCGTGCGTGAACGTGTTGTCATGATTTTTTTTCCATCTCACGGTGTCAACAGTAATGCTCGGTTACAAGGTTTTGAGCAGGATCTGCACCTTGTGGGCCAACAATACGCCACGGTCTTGTCGATCCTGTTCGTCGGATATACCATTATGCAAGTACCAGCGTGAGTTGCGTCCGTCATTGGAGGATAAGTCAATCTTATCATTCTTTCAGAAATATGTTTTTGTTCTGGCTAGGGAGACCTTCTATCTTTCTTCCGTCTTGTATGCTTGTATGGGGTGCAATATCGGCGTTGACAGGTTTGTTGACATCGACCCTTCACGGAAACGAATACTAATAGTACCTAGGGACCACAACGAAGTATACCTTCTCGCTTCGTTTTACGCTATGTAGTTTCTGACAATGTTAAATAAGCTTTACGGGGGCTGTTCTTGCCCGTTTCTTTCTTGGCTTTGCCGAGGGACCTTTTTATCCTGGGAGCTTGTTTCTTGTATCTCGGTGGTACAAGCAGGACGAGCTCGCTCTGAGAGTGACCGTCGTTTCCTGTGGAATTCCAATCAGTAATGCTTTCGGATCACTGATTGCGTCTGGCATACTTGAAGGCATGCAGGGGAAACTTGGTCATGCTGCATGGAGGTGAGGAATAGTCGTCTCTCTTACTTAATTCTATTTGAACAATTTGTAGGTGGTTATTCTACATCGAGGGTGGCATTACGATGTTCGTTGCAATTTGCGCGCTGTTCATACTTCCCGATTTTCCGCACAACACGAGATGGCTCACTCCGGAGGAAAGAAAACTTGCCGTGTCTCGCCTTGCGAAAGATGGTCATGGTAGGGCTGAGAGCAAGGAAAGGACGAGTACGCAAGGACTGTGGGATGCTTTGTCCGATTGGAAGGTGTGGGGATTTGTGGCCGCATACATTGCCCAACTTTTAGGGCAGTCATTCTTCGCCTACTTCCCGACGCTCAGCGCAACAATGGGATATAACACGACTATAACGTTGTTGCTCTGCGCTCCTCCATGGGTATTATCTACGATCGGCTCGTTTGCTCTTTCGAGGTCGGTAAACTAGTTTGATCGGAGAGTTGTGTCTCACTGACGAACAGGTATTCTGATAAGAAACAAAAGCGTTTCATATACATTGCCGCGTCCAATGCAGTCACAGTGCTTGGATTCGTCATTTCTATCTGCACGATGAACACGGCTGCACGTTATTTTTCGCTGTAAATGGTGTCATGTGCTTATAATGTGCTGTCTCTTGTACTCAAAGACGTGCAGGTTCCTGATGGCTCAAGTCAACGCTGGTTACATGGTGTTCTGGGGTTGGGTCAACAATACTTTTACGGGAGAACCCGCGAAGCGAGCTGTTGCTGTTGCATTAGTTAATGCACTGGCGCAAGCAGGAAATATTTCTGGATCGTGAGTATCATTTGATGCTGTCTCTTGCTCATTATTTACACATCTTATAGGTACGTCTGGCAGACTCAATGGGGTCCGACATATCGGTATTCCTATGCCGTCTGCATCGCAGCACTTGGTGTTTCAACGGCCATATGTGGTGGGATACACATACACCTGAAACATTTAAATGAACAGATTGCAAGGAAGGAGCGGGATGGGAGGGATAGCGAGAGCATTGACAGGCCCATGACTAGTTTCAGATATCTTGTGTAGTAGGATTCATGTTCGTTTCTCATGTCAACTTATCTTTCTGTTTGCTGATCTTTCGTGTCTGCTTTTATTTTGTACAACTATCTGCATCATCATTTTGCAATGACTTTGACCGAATCGTCCATCAAGAAAATCGGAACGTGCGTTGAATTCACGAAACGAACGTGACCTTGCCTCGCAAGGTAATGCTTTCACTTTCTCGGCAGGGCGCAAACGCAAGGCTTCGGCTTCTGTGGATGATGACGACTAGGTCGAAATCATTGAGGGGCCGGTACGAGCAAACCCGAAGAAACTGGAAGTAAAACCAAAACCAAAAAAAGGAGCTGTATTCCTTCCTGACCCGTCTTGATGTCTTGATCAAATGATAATCATCATATTGCCTTGTTGGCGTTGTGTCTCGTATCGTATTACATACAGTGCAAGTGGTGTACCCTAGATTAGTTCATGGTATACATGTATCATAAGAGTATACAAATAACGTAGAAGTATGATTACAGCTGATTATTCGGGGGAAAAGGCGTCAAATGGACCTGCTCGCAGCCCAGAAGATTCCCTACGAGTGTCAGGTTGTCCAAGAGCGCTCCCGACGAGGGAAACCACGACTACAAAATTAACAACTGGTTTCTTCGTGATCTCCTGCCGACATCCTGGACAGGTATACTCCGGCTGCTCTCGTCGAGAAGCATCGCACACTGCCCGCAGTTGCATCTGAATCGGATATGAGAGGTGAGGACCGATACTTTGAAGAACTTGAGGAAAAATAAGGAGGAACGAGTTTGCGGTTCGCGTCGTATGTGGGGTGAGCGCGAGTATGTTTAGTGGGCGTTTCGTCGAACCAGCCTTTGAGGCATCCCTCGCAGTAACAGTGTCCGCAGTCGGAAAGACTAGAGCAGAAGGGTTGGTATGCAGAAAGTGAGTGAACATGAGAACTTACAGGTAAGGAGGGTGCATCGGATGCGCGCATATATCACAAAACAGCATGTCGCACAACTCGGTAGCATCCTGAAGTAATGAGTTAAGGAGTATGAGAAAACACGGAAACGACCATGTACAACTGATTTTGATTTGCCTTTCGCTTGCAAAGCAGCAAGTTTCTCCTGCTGCGATTTGATCTCCTGATGGCCGGCATCCATTTCCACCTTTGCCATTCATAATTCGACCGCATATTGCCATGCTATGAAATGTCGTACGCCAAGCGCTTGCCACTTCATTTAAATCACCCCCTCCTTCTAGCATTCAATTGAGGCAGCCGTACAATTGCTCGTGACCAAGACAACTTGAACTCTTGCATGTCATTTTGCCAGGACAGATCATTTGGGGCAGTCTCCGTCGTGACGTGGAAGTACGCAACATGAGCGAGGTTTGGCGGCACGGCATTATCGAGCTTGACGCACGGCCTTGACGTGGCATGGATGAAGTTTGACGAGGTACAATTGAATACGTCGCCTTGACGCGGCATGAACGAGCTTAACGCAGTGGATGAAATTTGACGCGGCATGTGTAAGTGACAGCCAAGGCATGGATGGGGTTTGGGCGGACACGACACGGACGGTAAGTTGCAGTATACGAACGCGATACGGCTTGAATCACAATGACATGAAGCGATACGTACATACATTTATCGTCGCTTCCATTTTTCGCGAGGCTCCAGGCCCGAGCAAGAATACGCATACGCCACCTCAATCGGTACAGGATTCCAGCACGGTCCCAATCAGCACGCAAGCAAGCTACTCCCCCTCCATAATCAATCTCAGTGCTTCCTCGCTCCTGGGACGTATGTCGCACACGAATGGACTTGGGGTTCTGTAGGAAAGGATGGTCAACGCTCGTATGGTGGGTGTTTGGTGGGGTACATGGAAGGAGGGAGAAAATGGAATGGAAGCAAAAAACGTAGCGCAGCGTAAGAAAACATTGCAAGACAAGATCGTATCCTCAGATCGTTGAGCCAATTCCCATTTGAAAACAAAGGCAGGCCCCGAGTAAACGAACGCAACCCCAAACCAACTCCCGTACCCGTACCCAAAAGCAAAAACAAAAACGCGATTGAGAACACACCTAAAAACAGCATTCTCAAACTTGACAACAGGCTCGATCTCCACGCCTTTCTCATCCCTCGCTTTACGTATATCAAGCGTGGCAAGCATGCTGGTTATTAAAAGCCATACTGAGGATTCGACGAGGTGGGTTCCCTGGGCAGCGCCTGTGGGCAAGTATCAGTTTCGTGCGAAAGGAATGACAGGGTAGTGTTGGAGGAGATGATGAAAGAGAACTGAATTAATGACTGAATGACGAAATGCCGAAAACCCCCGAACAGCGCCACACCAATATCAGTTAATCACCGTTTACTCACCGTCTCCCGAATCCAAACACAAACGCTCTTGGATCTCTTTCCTTCCCAGCCCTCCTCTTCATCCCCATCAACATCCACGTCCTTCTTCTCCTTCACATCCACGATTGCATCATACGCCAACCACCTCTCAGGCTCAAACACCTCTGGATCTTGATATAACCCAGGATCACGCATGATAGCCCATATGTTCCCGAATACGAGGGAGCCTTGCGGGATATACATTCCTTCGTAGGTGTCGGGCTGGGTTAGTCTGTGTGGGAGGCCTATGTGGTAGGGTGGGAATGTGGGTAGACGATGTGATGAATGGTAGATGCATGGCGATGGAGTTGTCAGCCCTGCCAGCACCCAACACGAAGCGGATCACTCACTAAGTGGAACAGGCACGCCCCACCTAAGCGTCTCTGTGAACACGGCATCGCAGTAAGGAAGCTTTGCGCGATCTTCGAATGTGGGAAGGCGTTTCGCGGCTAATCCTGGGCTCGATTCCACTACATCTCCCCCCGTTCCAAGGACATCATCGAGCTCTGCCTGGGCGCGTCGGAGTACATGGGGGTGCTGAACCATTGCGAGAATGAAATGGGATAGAGTCGTAATGGTCGTGTCGATGCTGGCTTTTTGTGTGGTATTCCAAGGTGAATGATTCGTCGTGAAGAGGGAATGCCAGTGTGAGGTTGTGCGCAAAGAGGATTGGGACGGTCGGACGTACCTGAATACATGGAATTAGCCGTCCATCGGATGTCATGTTCGTCTGTGGTGGTGTCTTGGGATGCTTTTGTGTTGTGGGATGAAAAGGAGGAGTCGCGGTCGCTTGAGGATGACTCGTCGTCATCGGTGGAGTCGGAGGATGCGTCAAAAGAGGAGGGTTTTGGAGGTTCGAGGAGGGTAGATACAAACGACGGACGGGCTGTTCCTTTTTTCTGTTTTTTTTTTTTCGGAAGGGGGAATTAGTTTTTGGGAGGGGGTGAAGGGGAAACGCACGATTTCGCTTTTCACAAATTCGTATGGGCGATCTACGAATTCTTCCATTTTTGCTTTCCAGATCACAGCGTTTCGCTTGAAGGATGCGCCCGGGAACCATAGGGGGAGGTATTTGACTACGGAAAAGGTGAGTTGGATAACAGAAGGGAAAAGAGACTGACGGGCTGGAAAGATGTCGACGGGCCATATCCCACCTCCGCTTGCGATACGATTCGCGAGGATGTCTACGCATTCTTCTGCGAGGTTTAGGAAAGGGTCGTCGTTTGATTTTACCTGGTGGCCGTATACGACGAGGAGGGTGAGTCCGCCTGCATATCTGGTGTGCATCAGATCACGTCCTTGAATAAAAGGGACACGAACCTTCTGATATGATCCTGAAACTGAAGGGGACTACTAACCAACCTAGACAAAAAGGGTCTGCTCTCCATCTGCATCAAACCATGATACTTAGGAATAACAGCCGGTCCAAACGCCTTCTGCATGAGCTTCCTCTGTCTCCTTGCACGGTCGCCATAGGGAGTGAACGCGGCCATATTCTCGCAGCCACAAAGCTCACCAGCCATGACGAGGTGGGGTTTGTCGCTATAAAGAGAGCCGCGTTTATCCAAGAGGTCAAATACCGCTTTGGGGGTGTTTAAGAATACGAGGGATTTGTTGAATATACGGAGGTGTGTTATGGGACCGTAGGTGCGTGCCCATTTGAATGCGGTGAGCCATAGTTCTTTTGGAGTGAGGTCGAGGATGTTGCCTATGATGGGGAGAGGATTTGGACCTGGGGGGAAGGAGGGACGGGTAAGACGGGAATAGGCGAGGAATGCGATGGCTAAGAGGAATAATTGAACACACGCCATGGATTATCCAAAGTTCGATCTGATCCCAAATACTTTATATCGTCGGCCATCATCACGTGCAGAAGCTTCGAACTTGTTTTCGAGGTGCGTCCATTAGGAACTGCCTTTGACTTACTGAGCGCAAAGCACCCCACATGTCGGTGTTCCGGAGGACTCGTGAAATTTGTTCCGGGAGTGCTAATCGCATTCACGGCCGCTTTCAATGACCGGCTTGTCAATATGTCATCACCCCTGCGCGCGAGTGTCCGATTTAATTCATGGTATACATGTATCATAGAATATAAAGCAGAAGTATGAAGCATGCAGTGAATTATTCGGAGAAAAAGGCGTCAAATGGACCTGCTCGCTGCCAAGAAGATTCCCTGCGAGTGTCGGGTTGTCCAAGGGCGTTACCGACGAGGGAAACCATGTCCCTGACTACAAAATTAACAACTGGTTTCTTCGTGATCTCCTGCCGACATCCAGGGCAGGTATACTCCGGCTGCTGTCGTCAAGAAGTATTGCACACTGCCTGCAGTTGCATCTGAATCGGATATGAGAGGTGAGGACCAATACTTTGAAGAACTTGAGGGAAACTCGGGGGAACGAGTTTGCGGTTCGCGTCGTATGTGGGGTGTGCGCGAATATGTTTAGTGAGCGTTTCGTCGAACCAGCCTTTGAGGCATCCCTTGCAGTAACAGTGTCCGCAGTCAGAGAGACTAGAGCAGAAAGGTTGGTATGCATCGAGCGAGTGAACATGAGAACTTACAGGTAAGGAGAGTGCATCGGATGCGCGCATATATCACAAGACAGCATGTCGCCCAACTCGGTAGCATCCTGAATGAATGAGCTAAGGAGTATGAGAAAACACGGAAAGGACCACGTATGACAGATTTCGATTTGCCTTTCGCTTGCAAAGCAGCAAGTTTCTCCTGCTGCAGTTTGATCTCCTGATGGCCACGAGATTGTGCGATAAGCTCTTGTCTTTGATCCTCGAGGTGCTTGCTTGAATTGTCAAGTTGCACATGTTGGGGGGCGACCTTTCTCTCTAGGTGCTCATTTATCTAACGGCCCGCCGTCAGTAGGGAATTGAAATTCTGATAATGGGAGACGCACCTGTTTCAATTTAGAATTCTCCCGCTGCCAAGAAGAGCCATCATTTCCCGGCACCTTGGGAAGTACTGGCTCTTCATCTGACTGAAGATATCTCCAGGACCTCACGCATCAGAAAATTGGGCTTCTTGATGGTGTTCTTTTTGGTTCTTGAAGAACCAGTTTCGCTTGGCCGGACATTCTCGCCATCCGAAGAGAGAATGATGACTTCATGATCAGGAACGTTAATTTGGCGTGGTGCGACCGGGCAGATTTCGTGTGGGTGAATGACGAGAGCAGGTGTCGGCTGGATGAGTATGTCCGAGTTGCAGGCATGGTGCAGTAAGAAAGTGGTGGTGTTGCAGATCATAGAGAGCCTAAGGCACTTAAGTACCCCCGTGACTTGTGGACAGACATTGTGGCCTATGATGATGTGGACCTTCCATTTGGACAATTATGATGGAAGTCCCTGTTTATCATTGAGCTTGAGGTTTGACTGAGTTGCATTCACGCTGCAATGTAGCATGAAAGACTTGCGACAACCTTTGTGTTGGTTTCGTCCACTTAAGTTTGGTGGATGGCGTGCATCCTCGGTTTCATCTTCACCCTCGCTGACATACATTTGTGCGGCGTAAAGGAAAGCGATGGCGAAGGAGAACTGAAGTACTGATCATTGGCTGCGCTCAGTGAGCTGAACTACATTTCTGATTATCTCACGCTAAAATTAAATTTTCGCAAAAGTAACCTGATACTCATCGGACTTGCATCGGAGTACTGCTCTTTTCTAATGCTCAATGGCACGCACGCTGGTTCATGTGGGTTGCTCGTGTGGTATGTAAGTGGAACGGCAACCTGTTTAATATTTGGTTCGAGCGAGTCGTACTCGCACTTTGGTGGTCGATAGACTCTGGGAAGTTGTAATGAAACTACAAAGTCGCATGTGGGATAAACTTGGTCCGAGCTACTGTATCGTATGCACCCGGAGGTAATGATCGTAAGCTCAGGAACATAAGTACAAATATTGTAATACGTGAAAAAAGGTAAAAACAAGTGCAGAGGCATACTCCAAGATATAATAGAATGCTTGTCGAGCCTGTTGACATAATCAACAAGATACAGTGTAATAGCAATAGTGGGCATGTTATCCCAACAGAAGCTACACGCCATAATATCTGCTGTTTGTGTGCCTGAAACGAGTAATTCCAGCCCAGACAATGTATCCCTCCAAAGATCATTCCACTGACATTAAGGGTGATCCATAAAGTGGTTATATGGTAGTGACGGATTTTAGACAGCATTCGAAACGGATTTGCAGCCAAACTTGAATGCACGCAGATCAGAACAAGCTCTGCTAGTAATATTGACGACATACCGGTCAAAGAAACTGTCTAGCTGAGGGGCAGTTACCCCTGAGTTCAAATGGACAATATAAGGACATACTATGTCCTTCGGCTTCTTCCACCAGAAGCCATAGGCAATGCAGGCCAGAGCGGCTACACCCAGTGTGTCAATTTCAAGTAATGTTACCGGGAGGCCCTGGGCGTGGCGGGTGATGAGCTGGATGATGAACCACACCAGCTGAAGAATAGCGACGCTTTTGGATATCCCATCACCTTTGCTTCGGTCTTTTATTTCTGCCTCTGTGATGGTAGGCATCTCTACAGATCCCTTGCTAACAAGATCCAGGAGTAAATCAGGTTTGAGAGTGAACTTCGGCTCGCCATCAGCGTACAGCACGAATCCACCCATACATGCGAAGAACCCGTGCGTCAGTGTCCATCCTGTCAAGGCTTCAGTTTCGTGTTAGCTTCTTCCTTCTTGAAATGATTATGTGACTCACCAAAGGTATCATTGCAAACCTTTGCAGCTCGTTGAGCAAGGAAAAACTGCGATACGGCCCAGGTGAACATGATTTCAGGGGCGAACAACGCCATAATCATGAGGCATAGACGATAAAAAGTGATGCGAACCATCCCATGGTTAACACCCGGAATGTTTGGATGTATGGCAGTCCATGTACAGGCAAACAAAGTTAGGCCACAACTCGAGATAATGTCCCACAAGGTTCTGGTATTGGAGGTTGAACAGGCGCTGGAATCGAGTGTATGGATGCAGGTATCATTGAAACCTGGGAGTGAAGCGCGAACAAATGGAACGCAGAAAAGGACAGCGTAGATTAAGAGGATCATTGTGAAGTTGGGGGGATATCATCTATTCATTCTGTTCCCTTTTGAAGGGTGCAACCACATGTTACTATGCATAGCCAATGGGTCAGGTTCACGGGTCAGCCTTCATGTGCATGTACATGCCTCGAGTTCACCACAGGTTCTGGTGTTGCAGGATGTATGCAGAGCTGCCGCCATCACCGAGTGTATGAATGCCTATTCAGTCTGCTCTATTTTGAATGGTTGCCACCTGTATTAATTATTGCATGATAAGCCAAAATCAAGTGCTGACGCCCATGCACAGGTGCATGCCTTGAGGCCATGATAATTACCGACGGTGCAGGGAATATTAATATGTGGTATCACGGTGCATGTCCCATGCGGTAAGTCTGGCGGTTAGACATGAGACATGCTTGAATAGCGTCATCATTGTCTAGCCATATGGAATGCAGGGCAGAGCACTTTTCAGCCAGAGTGCCGATTTCAACGAAAGGTTGAATGTAATGGCGACGAGCTGGACGATGATCGGTGATCGATAGTCTGCCTCCTTTAGATAACTATCTCTGCCTCTCACAGCAGACATTTTCACCAATATGTCATGAGCTTGAAAGCGCTGAAATTCATGAGTAATATGACTGGCCTGTGGCTTGCCACTGACGTACAGAATGATCATATGAACTTACGTGTCTGTTGTATAATATTAGTGCTGGCCGACTAACTAAGAACGTACTGTTTTCTATCACTTGATGGTTTAAGTATGTCACTCATCTGATGGCCTGGTCCCTAGAACTGAACATTCGAGAATCGAAGAACCTTAAACGTTTTGAAAACA